>JAACNH010000571.1:0-177735 GCA_019447015.1 Hymenochirus boettgeri
TCGGGGGGTAGTGGTACATCCAGTAAGGATAGACATTACATAAACATAACGTACAGTATGGGGGTAGTGGTACAATCAGTAAGGATAGCATTACATAACATAACAGTACAGTACCTGGGGTAGTGGTACAATCCAGTAAGGATAGACATTACATAACATAACAGTAAGTACCGGGGGTAGTGGTACAATCCAGTAAGGATAGACATTACATAACATAACAGTACAATACCTGGGGGGTAGTGGTACAATCCAGTAAGGATAGACATTAAATACACAACAGTACAGTACCTGGGGGTAGTGGTACAATCCAGAAGGTAGACATTACATAACATAACAGTACACTGGGGGTATATGGTACAATCCAGTATAAGGATAGACATGACAAGGTACAGTCAATTACGTGTCCCACCCACACTAATTTTTTGACCAATAATTACCACACACACTTCTTGGAGAAAAAAGGCGCAGCTATTTTACTCATATCCAACATTTAAACATAACATACAAACTTTTAAATAACATTTATAACTTCCAGTGACAAGATTTCACCATTCAATGTATATCCCATTAACCCTCACGCCGCCTACCTTGGGATCTTTCTAATCCTTCTGGGATGTGCCTAGCACTACCGGGAATCGAATAGGGGGGGCGGGCGGGAACTCCAAGGCTCCAACGGCTAAGTGACTTCCTGGCGCGAAATGCTCCCTCAGTATTTTTCGGATCTCGAGACCCGAGCCCCTGTCGTGACGTCAGTCCCTGCGACCGCGGCGCGCACCCGCTCCTGCCGGCTGCCTTGCCGATGCTATCCCGGCTGAGAGGGAGGAGGAGGCTGTTCTGCCCTAGCTCCCTGCCGAACGGTTAGACCCTAAGGGGAGGGGAGGTTAACCCTTTGCCGCTGGGTCCCCATTCCTGACCCTGTCAGGGCACATTACCCAGATTGGGCTGGTCCATTTTGCGCCATGACAAGGTACAGTCAATTCGTGTCCCACCCCACTATTCTTTGACCCAATAATTACAAACCACAACTTCTGGAGAAAAAAGGCCGCAGCTATTTTACTCATATCAAACTTTAAACATAACATTAAAAACTTTTAAATAACATATTATAACTTCCAGTGACAAGATTTCACCATTCAATGTATCACCATTAACCCTCCTACCCGCCACTGACGCCTGGCATGACGCTTTATGGGCGGCTCCCCCTCGCTAGAAAAACGCCTTTTCTAAACCACACTGTAGAGCCAACAAAACAATCGCTCCCACGTCCGATAGATGGACCCCATCTTGATAGAATCCTGGCGTCTTTCTTCCAAGTCGAATGCCGTACCACAACTCCACCAGTCTCCGGATAAAGCATGCCAAAGTTTGTTAACCTTTCCCTGCTCTTCTCCAAGAAGCTGGATCCCGAGCGTGTCGCCAGGAAAGGCAAGGACTATTTCCGACCACACAATCACAATGTCGGGGAACATCAATCGAATGCGGTCCACATCTTGCTTCATACTCTTGACCAAGTCCCGTTGTGGGATAAAACCCAGGGTTCCCGCCAGCGTGGCACCAGGATATCTGGGCGCCGACCTGACTTAACCGTGCGTAATACTGAGGGCCACACCTCCTTCCATCGCAGGCCCTAGATCCAAACCAACGTACGAATACTTGGTCCTCCGGCAAGCCCAGCGTATTCCCGACCTCTTCGGGCAGCTCTCCGTCGGGCCCAATATATGTAAGAGTGGCAGAAACCAGGCGACCAGTCGGCACCTAGAGAAAGACAAAGAAACATGCACAACGATATATATACATATATATATTTTTTGACCCGCCTATCCAGTATACAAGCCACTCACCTCAAGAGAAGTGAAGGCCGCACATAAGAAAGGTATCGCCGAGATTCCCAGGCCAATCCGCCGTACCACTGTTTCCGTAATCCCATCCGACTGCCTCGTAGCAGCGCCAATCGGAAGGAATGGTACCAAGATCGCTAGGGTTCAAACCCAGCGGTTAAGGAAGCCTTGAATAATGCCCGGAATTGGAGACGGTCAAAGGAGAGCCGTCCTCGTGGATTAACAAAGGTGCAGCGCCTGCGGTCTCACTTCCAGATACCGAGTAGGCAACCCACAGGGCACAGTAAGCTCCCATCTAGGGATGATAATACCACCTGAAAACCTTTTCCCAGCACGTCCGTTTTGGAACGTCTTACCCAAACCAGAACCTCTGAGTCGTAACCCTCACATCCGACAGTATACCCCGGCCTTTTCTTGCTGGGGCTCACCAATCCTGAATGCCCCAAAAAAGGCCAAAACAAAACCAGCCTGAAATAAAAGAACTTCAAACGCTGAGGAACAGAGAACCGCCAATGCTGTTGCAGTCCTTGCAACAACTCGAGTGACACTGGGCGTCTGGAGTCCCCCTCCGCCTTGCGACGAAGCCTTAGGCCTGTCGGATCACAAAATCTTGTGAGGTCCGGAAGACCGTTGCTTTAAACCAGAATGCCAACCCGGTAGCCGTGCAGAGATAGAAGGAATGAGATCTTCCTGCTCTACCATCCAAAGTAGGTACCAAACTAGCCCTGCTCCTTCCGTTGTCCGGGAATCCGCCAGCCCTTTGCTCCAGATCCAACCAGTCGTTCCAGCCCCGAGGGTAGGCTTGCCAAGTGGATGCTGCGACGATGATCTTACCAATCGCAAGAGTCGGCTGTTCCAAGCCGCCAGAGTTTTAAGGGCAAGGGCGCCCACTTTGCGGCCAAGGAGCCATGCGTCGGAACCGTCCCACTGGAAGGAGACAGAGATCAGAGTGACATTTCTTTTTCCAGGGATTGGACAGCAAGGCATGGAGTGTTAACCGAGACACTGAAGAACTAAGGCCCTTAGCAGGCGTAACAACGGTGGTGAGGAGGAAGACCAGTTATTGATAGCCGAAACCACACTCATGTTGTCGGAAAAAAGAGCTATGGCCTATCTTTTAATTGGCTTCCAGATGAAAAAGGCCACTATAATAGGTAAAGCTCCAGGAAGGTTAGATTACGGACTGACCCGAGGCATGCCATGCGCAGGCCAAGGTTCCGCACTCCATTGATGGCAAGTACAGCTCCATCCTGCGCGTCCTGCCGCATCCGTGAACAGCTGTAGGTGTCTCCTGATAGCTCGCCCTTGGAAAAGTACCCTGCCATTGAAGTCTCGGAGGAACGGTCCCAGATTACAGATCTCTCAACTGCACGGGGATCCTAATATATGATGGGGGGCACTGGCCCGCCGTTAATCTGCTAGGGTTGGCTAAATATTCGACCCATGATATGATTCGGAGGCGAATGCAGCTTACCAAGAGAGATTGGATAGTCCTTAGGTTGCCTTTTTAGCGCAGAAGACGGACACCGTGGTTCTTAAATCTAGTACAATTCGTCTAGGCAACACTGATTCGCCTGCCACTGAATCAATCCAGGCCCAAAAAGGTCAGGCAATGGTGGCGCCTGGTTTTTTCGGGGGCAAAGGAACACCAAATTGTGAGCCACCAAACTGAAGGTTTCAAGAATGTGGAAGCAAGCATCCGAGTTGCGGAGAACACATAGGAGTCATCCAGATAGTGGACGATTGACCTGCCGTAGCTCTCTGTCTAAGACCCCCACCAGAAGGTGCTAAAGGCTTCGAAGTACGCGCAGGAAAGAGCCGCGATGGGAGGAGATCCACAAAGAAAAACCCGTCAAATTGGAGCCAAGCAAGTGATGGCATTCGGGTGGATGGGTAAAGACGAAAAGCCGATCAATATCAGCTTTTGCCAAGAGTGCTCCGACCCCAGCTGACTGAACTAAGAAACCGCCTTGTCAAAGGATGTATATGGTACGTACACGATCCGTCAATGTCATCATTACAGACGATCCTTTTGGGTGCGACAGATGGTGGATTAGGCGAAACTTGCCGGTTCTTTTTATTGGTACCACTCCCAATGGGGAAACTCGTAAGTTTGGGATTGGAGGATTGGAAAATGGGCCTGCCATACGCCCAAAAGCCACCTCTTTTTCCAATTTTTGACGCACTATCTCTGGAAATTGGGTAAAAGATTTAAATTATTAACTTGTCAAACCTATTTCTCTAGAAAGGGGATCCTAAAACCGAGGTCAAAACCATTGTACAGAAATTTTGCTACGTCCTTCTTAGCGTAGCGGTCTAGCCACGGCTGCATCTCGGCGAGCCTACTGGGGATTTCCCCTTTGTTAACATCAACCGACTTTGCAGGATTTCCACGCTGAAACAACGATGAAGGGGTGATTGCCGTTACACCCGGAAACTGTGCTTAAACTTACAGTGAACCCACTTGCATATGGACTACTGAAGGACCAGCCGTAACCGATATCCCGAGAACTCTGGCAACCTGAGGCATACCTTCTGTGGGTCATGAGCTTCAGCCAGAGGGTAAGATCCATTTGATCCAGCGCATAGATGGGTTTGCTGCTAAGGTTGGGAATGGTCGTCGTACCTCACCATGCCATTCCGCCATAAACGCGAAAAGCTCCCAAATCCCGTCATATAGCAGAAGAGCGACGGCACTCTCCGGGCTTTTTGCCAATGATGCTAGCCAGAATGCAAAAGGATCATCCCAGTTGTGAATTTTGGGGAATTTCTGTATCGCTTAGTCTTCTTCTTCTGATTTTTTTGATGTACTTTTTTTCCCTTATGTCATATCTCCCAGAGGTACAATGAATTTCCAAATATTCCCGCGCCAGATTTTCTTTATTTCTGTTCACATGCAGACCTGAGGGCCAGCCAAAGAAACGTGCACCCTGCTAGCTGTCTGACTCCACTTTGCCGCCAGGAGTCCTACCTAGGGTGTCCCTTGTTGTGCCACGGCCGTATCGATGTCCTGGCCTAGGCAAGGAGCTGCTGATCTCCTGGGACCCTGCTCCCTGTGTATGGTTCTGTGTGATTGGGTCTCCCTCCCTAACCAAACTTGGCAGGTTGGTTTGATGCTGCGAGTGGCCTAGAGCATCTTCCCAGTTGGAAGAAATTGCTTTACCCGACATTAAATCTTTTACTCCCCCCCGGCTGCCCCCGCTTTCCCCCAGGTACTGTACTGTTATGTTATGTAATGTCTATCCTTACTGGATTGCACTATTACCCCCAGGTACTGTACTGTTATGTAATGTAATGTCTAGCCTTACTATGTCTATCCTTACTGGATTGTACTACTACCCCCAGGTACTGTACTGTTATGTAATGTCTATCCTTACTGGATTGTACCACCACCCCCTGGTACCGTACTGTTATGTTATGTAATGTCTATCCTTACTGGATTGTACCACTACCCCCAGGTACTGTACTTATGTTAGTAATGTCATCCTTCTGGATGTACCACTACCCCCAGGTACTGTACTGGATGTATGTAATGTCTATCCTTACTGGATTGTACCACTACCCCCAGGTACTGTACTGTTATGTTATGTAATGTGTATCCTTACTGGATTGTACCACTACCCCCAGGTACTGTACTGTTATGTTATGTAATGTCTATCCTTACTGGAAAGCATTTTACCAATGATTATTTGGTTTGCAGTGCCGATTTGTGTTTGCGGCGGTGTTGGGGGGCCCATGCTCAAATTTTGCATCAGGGCCCATAAGTCTGTAGCTACGCCACTATTTAATTGCCCTTCTCTGAACTGCTTCCATTTCCAAGATGTCCCTTTTGTATATGGGATTCCAAAACTGCACCGCATATTCCAAATGAGGCCTTACCAGTGCCTTGTAAAGAGGTGTAATGACAAAGGATTGCTGAAGGGAACCTAAATGGATGTTATGGGTTACAAGTAAAACTGTATTAAAGGGGTTCAGTGCAAATACATATGCTTTTAAGAAAAAAGAGAATTATTTTTCCGTACTAATGACCTTACCTACCCATCCAGCATTTTGTCTGTGTATAAATAAATGCTTCTTGTTTGCAGGGCCCCTAATAGGGGCCGTTATGTTTTTGCCCTTGACCTGGGTTCATTCAGTTTCTCAGTAGAGGTCTGAAAACAGCCAATCAGTAGAAATTACTGTTAGGAACATTCCATGGTAGTGTGCATTCTGGGAAGAAGGACTGTTAGAACCTGAAAATATAGACGGGTATAAAGTCAACTGATTTTTAAAATGGAAGCAAATAAGTAGAATAACTAGATATGCATAATACAAACTTAGAATTAAAAAAAAAATATTTTCCATTGAACTATCCCTTTAATGAAGTTATGAGACATTGTGAGAAACCAGGTGTGCTGGAAGAAGGTGCTGAATGATTAAGCTTATCACCTTACATTTATCAACATTGAATCTTATCTGCCATTCTGCTGCCCATTTTGATAATCTATCTAGGTCTGCTTGCAGCAATTGCACATCATTTGAAGTTTCCAAAGCTCTGCTTAGTTTAGTTTTATCAGCAAAGACAGAAACCTTGTTCTCAATGTCCCCTTCTAAGTCATTTATAAACAGTTCAAAAAGAAGTGGCCCCAGTACGGAACCCTGGGGCACTCTACTTAGAACTTTAGCCCACATGTATGTATGTATAATACAATATATATAGCTCCATTGGCAACCACTCTCTGTTTGTGATCTAAAAAACAATTCTTTATCCATGTACAAATGTTTTTTTCTAGGCCAACAGTCCTCAGTTTATACATTAACTGCCTATGTGGCACATTATCAAAAACATTAGCAAACTCCAGGTATACTACATCTAATGCTATGCCAGAATTTAAATTCTTACTTTCTTCTTCATAAAAACCAAATAAACTTGTTTGGCACAATCTATTTCTCAGAAATATGATCCTATAACAAAGTGTCCAGGACCTACCACTGAATTAGGCTTACATGTCTATAGTTACCAGGCTGGGAATGACAACTTTTTTTGAATATTAGTATTACATTGGCTTTTTTCCAATCCAGCGGCACATCAACAAACAAAAGTGAACCTTAAAAGATAAACAGTGGTCTAGATAAAACTGGACTACGCTCTCTTATGACCCAAAGATGTATTTCATCTGGTCCTGGGGCTTTATTGATATTAACTTTGTCTAATTGTTTCCGTACCATATCCTCTGTTAGCCAGAGTGAATATTCCTCATTTATACCTTTCATATTATTACAGTCCCTACTGTAAGAACAAGGATTCTCTATGGTGAATACAGAGTGAATATTCCTTATTTATACCCTTCATATTAGTACAGTCCTTGATATAAGGACTAGGAAAAGAAAGAGACTTGTGCAACCTTGACCCCTCTTCACTCTCCCTTCCTCTCCAACCACTAATTAATATGGCCTCCTTCCTGGCCCTGAGCTTCCCACCTTCCACTACCACAACACTTTCTCCTCTGCCCTGGACACTGTTGCCCTCTTAACCACTGCTCCCCTTAGTCGTACTAACCCGCAACCTTGGCTCAAGGATCATATTAAAAAGATGAAAAGGCAGTCCCATGTAGTTGAGTGACAATGACATAAAAGCAACAAGAACAATAACTTTTTTCATTTCAAAAAAGTTCTTCATCGGATCAGGAACATTTTGTCTTCAGCGAAACAAACATTTTTCTTCTCCCTTATTTCTAAACAATCCCACAATCCAAAACAGCTTTTCAAAGTTTTCAACTCTCTGTCCACCACCTCCTCCTCCTATACCCAGTTTATCTTCAAAAAGAAGATAGTAAAAACGGATGTATCCTATTGGCTGAATGAATTTTAATACAGTTTGGATTGCTAGAATAATGACCAATAACATATTAAATTATGGTTTTCGGGATGGACATTCCCTTTAATATAAGATATGTTTTTTTCTGCATGCTCTGGCTCATCTCCACAGCTTCCAGTCCCATCTACATTTCTATCCAGCCTACCTTCCACCACCTCCATCTCTGTTCTAACCAACTTTTCCATTATTACAGAACACAGGCTTTCAAACTTCCTCCTCCTCAAACATGCTTTTGTATCCTCTATTCTCAAAAAACTTTCTCTTGATTCATCTCCTCTATCTAGTTACTAACTTGTCTCTCCCGTTTACATCTTAACTGCTTGAATGATACAGCTATGCTGAACTGGTTAATCACCTTTCTGCTAACGCCCTCTTTGGTCACCTAGTTCACATCTTATCCTCCTTAGGTATCCAGGCTTCTGAACTCTCTTGGCTATCCTTCTTCAACTTTTTCCCTTCCTGTGGGGGTACCACCCCTTTTCTATTTACACCTTTAGGCTTATTCAGCTGATTAGTTTTTTTGGATTACATTAACACCTGTATGCTGATGATACCCAAATTTGATATCTCCGCCCCTGACCAAGTTACTCTGACATCCCAAATCCCTGACTGCCTAAATGCGATCTCTGCTATTATGTCCTCCCGCTTCCTCAAACTCAACACGGGTAAGACCGAACTTTTCAGAGGGTCATTTCCACCCTCTAGATCTACCCCCTTACCTAACACTACCATCAACATCAATGTGTCACAAACTTACCTGCCGCTCTGGTCCCGTGCTGGGTGGCGCGATGATTCAAAAAACGTGGTCCCCCTGGACCCAGTACCTGATTGTAGCATTAGCTACCTCCCCGGCTCCTTCTACTTACCTGCCCTAGTTCCTGTTACTTTCCAGCATTAAGACTTACCTTTCCTGGTCCTTCATCAGAGACTTACCTTGCCAGCTCCATCATCAGTGACATACCTTGCCAGCTCCATCATCAGAGACATACTTTACCAGCTCCATCATCAGAGACTTACCTTGCCAACTACATCATCATTGACTTACCTTGCCAGCTCCATCATCAGAGACTTACCTTGCCAGCTCCATCATCAGAGACTTACCTTGCCAGCTCCATCATCAGAGACTTACCTTGCCAGCTCCATCATCAGTGACTTACCTTGCCAGTTCCAGTATCCATACTCACCTTACCTGTTTCAGTGACTGTTTCTGCCTTGCCTGTTCCCAGTATCCTGCCTTCTCTCCAGCAGCACCTAGTTGCCATTCCTCAGCCTAGAGTTCCCAGCAGTCTCTTGTATCCAGTTCTGCAATCCCAACAGCCATCGGAGTGCCTCCTCCTAAAGCGTACTCGTAAGTACCCCGTCCACCCAGCCGGTTATTACAGTACAATCAGGCCATGGAAACACCTGAGGGGGCTATGGCAGAGTTGAGTAAAACAACTCTGCCAGCAGTCTCTTGTATCCAGTTCTGCAATCCCAACAGCCATCGGAGTGCCTCCTCCTAAAGCGTACTCGTAAGTACCCCGGCCACCCGGACAGTTATTACAATACAATCAGGCCATGGAAACACCTGAGGGGGCTATGGCAGAGTTGAGTAAAACACTCCAAAATTTGTCCAAACGCATGGACGTTTTTGAAGACAATCAGGGTCAGTTGGCTCAATACATGGATACCCTCGCTGTCCGGCTACACCCAGCTTCTGCCTCTGCTCCAGGTTCTACGCCACCTCCTTCACCGTCCGCATCTTGTGATTTTTCTCTTCGGAGAGAGCCCCACATACCTCCGCCTTCCCGGTTTGATGGTGATGCTCAAGCTTGCCGTGGATTCATTAATCAGTGCCGAATCCAATTTGAACTTCAACCATCTCATTTTGCATCGGATCGTGCAAAGGTTAGTTACATCAATGCCTTGTTGGCCTGGGCTTCTCCCCTATGGGAAAAAGACGATCCTCTAGTCAATAATGTTACCGATTTCCTGAGTATGTTTCGAAAAGGTCTTTGATGCTCCAGGAAGAACCTCTGCTGCCTCCTCCCGTTTGATGTAGCTCTGCCAAGGGTCTCGTTCCGTGGGACAATACGCTATTGAATTTCGTACCCTTGCTGCAGAGACTTCTTGGAACAATGAGGCACTTACAGCAGCCTTTTGGCAGGGACTCTCTGACCGCCTCAAGGATGAATTAGTATCTAGAGAATTACCTGTCCCATTGGAAGACTTGATTACTCTATGCATCCAGATTGATACCTGCTTTCATGAACGGCAGGCAGAAAGGTCTGCAGCTCGTTCCAACTTCCCTAAGACCTTTCCCCAACCAATATCTTCGGTTGAAGAGCCTATGCAAATCTGTCTCTTGAGGAAAAGTCACGCCAACGTACTAATGGACTTTGTCTCTAATGTGCTTGGCAAGGACACTTTGTAAGAAATTGTCCCCTGAAGTCGGGAAACTCCATGACCTAGAAGTTAAGGAGGAGCTCCTTCTAGGTAATTTTCTACCAAATTTGAGCCACTGAAACTCTTTCTACCAGCAACTATCACCTTTAATGCTAAAACGTTTTCCTCCCAGGCCTTTGTCGATTCCGTTGTGGCTGGAAACTTCATTGACTCCTATGCAGCACAATTGGGGCTTCCTCTCCTTCACTTGCAGCAACCTCTTCGAGTTCTGGCTATTGACAATAACCCTTTGGCTTCTGAATTCATCTCCAAATCTACATACAAAGTCCTATTTCGTGTTGTTATATTTCACCAAGAATGTTTGTCCTTTCTTGTCATCCAAAGTCCTTCCGCTCCCCTAATTCTCAGACTTCCATGGCTCAGATTACACAACCCTGTTATAGATTGGTCTAACAATGAACTCAAGTCTTGGAGTTCTTTCTGTTTTGAAAATTGCCTTTCTACTCATTGCACCACCATTATCTGTGAAAATATATCTGAGAAAAATCTCCCTGAATGTTATCGTGATTTCTCTGATGTGTTTTGTAAAAAGCGAGCTGAGAAGCTACCACCGCACCGATCCTACGATTGCCCCATCGATCTTCTCTCAGGTACTATCCCTCCTCAGGGACGCACATACCCATTGTCCCCCTCTGAAACTCTAGCCATGAAAGAGTACATTACTGAACATCTGTCTCCGGGTTTCATACAACCTTCTACTTCCCCTGCTGGAGCTGGTTTCTTTTTTGTTGAAAAAAAAGACGGAGGTCTACGAACCTGCATTGACTACAGTGGTTTAAATAAAATCACAGTAAAAAATCTGTATCCTCTTCCTCTCATCTCTGAACTGTTTGACCAGATAAAAGGGGCAAAGATATTTACCAAACTGGATCTTCGTGGGGCATACAATTTGATCCGTATACGCAAAGGTGATGAGTGGAAAACAGCCTTTAACACTAGGGACGGTCACTACGAGTATCTCGTAATGCCCTTTGGCCTTTGTAATGCTCCAGCCGTGTTCCAAGAGTTTGTGAATGACATTTTCCGGGATATTTTGGGGATCTCTGTAGTCGTATATCTCAATGACATTTTAGTCTTTTCTCAAGATCTGTCCTCACACTGCCTCCATGTTAAACAAGTGTTACTACATCTGAGAGATAATAGCCTATATGCCAAACTGGAAAAGTGTCTTTTTGAGTGTTCTCAAGTATCCTTTCTGGGCCACATCGTGTCTGCGCAAGGTTTCCAGATGGATCCTGTTAAAGTTTCGGCCATCCAAGATTGGTCTCTTCCTATGGGAACCAAAGCTATTCAAATATTCATTGGTTTTGCCAATTTTTACAGACAATTCATTGAAGGGTTCTCTTCTATAATTTCTCCGATATTAGCCCTCATCAGTAAAGGTGGTAGGCCTCATTCATGGACCCCTGCATAGATATCTATCTATCTATCTATCTATCTATCTATCAAACAACTCACAGAAGCATTTGCTGATGCACCAGTTTTAGTTCATCCAGATCCTATTCTTCCCTTCTACATCGAAGTTGACACCTTGGACTTAGGTGCAGGAGCCATCCTTTCCCTAAGACAAGGCACTAAATGTAAACTCCATCCCTGTGCTTACTTTTCTAAGATGTTTCTAACCAACGAGCAGAACTATGATGTCGGGAATAGGGAACTTCTTGCCATCAAGCTGGCCCTCGAGGAGTGGCGTCATCTATTAGAAGGCACATCTGTACCTATCACCATCCTTACTGACCATAAAAACCTCAAATACATCCAGAATCTTAAAAGGTTAAATCCCCGTCAAGCACGGTGGTCCTTATTCTTTTCCCGGTTCAACTTTATTATCACTTACCAACCTGGTTACAAAAAAGCTGACGCCCTTTCCAGATCATTTGTTGTTTCCGACTGTATTAATCAAGATAAGGGCTCCATTATCCCAACCGCTAAAATCTTGGCCTCTCAATCTCCTCAACTCTGTTCCAAGAATCAAGCCGCACGAGATTCTGCTCCTCCAGACACACCCTCTGGCAAAATCTTTGTTCCTGTTTCACTATCCTTCTTCATACTCACTGTTCCAAGCAAGCCGGAAATCCCGGTGTTAATAAAACTTTTAATCATCTTGCTCTTTCCCTTTGGTGGCCCAAAATGAGAAAAGATGTTAAAGACTTTCTTCAAGTGTGTACCAGCTGTGCTCAATCTAAATCCTCTAGAACCCTCCCCTGTGGTCTTCTTCAACCCCTCCCCATTCCGTCCAGACCTTGGACCCATCTATCCATGGACTTTATTGTTGAACTTCCACCTTCCAAGAAAAACACAGTTATATATGGGTGACAGTAGACCGCTTCTGCAAAATGGCCCATTTTGTTCCCCTCCCCAAGCTATCATCTTCAACGGAGTTAGCTCAACTATTTATTTCTCATATATTACACTTTCATGGACTCCTTTCTGAAATAGCATCTGACAGGTACTCAATTTGTTTCCAAATTTTGGAGAGCTCTTTGTAAGTCCATGAACATCAAGTTACAATTTTCTTCTGCTTACCACCCACAGTCCAATGGGGCTACTGAACGCACTAACCAGTCTTTGGAACAATATATTCGTTGTTACATTTCCTATAATCAGGATGATTGGGCTGACCTTCTGCCTTGGTCTGAGTTCGCCCATAACAATGCACCTCATGCTTCTACTGGGAAATCTCCTTTTTTGTGTGTCTTTGGGACGAATCCTAGATGTTTTCCTCAGGATTTTCTTTTCACACAAGTACCCACTGCCAATGGCTCTGCAGCCCAGATGATCGCTATCTGGCATTCTACGGAAATCAGCCTTCAGAAATCTCCTCTGCTCATATTAATCTACGGGTTCCTTTCTCCAAATTGGGACCCAAATTTATTGGTCCTTTTCCTATCCTGGAATTAGTCGGTCTGGTTGCTGTTCGTCTCCAACTTCCTGCCAGCATGCGGATTCCTAATGTGTTTCATATTTCTCTCATCAAGCCAGTGTGTTCTAATCAGTATTCCACATCTCTACTACCACCCGTTCCAATTTCCATTGATGGTCAGCAAGAATTTGAGGTCGAGAATATCTTGGACTCTAGATACTTTAGGAGGACTCTGCAGTATTTGGTCCACTGGAAAGGTTTTGGTCCTGAAGAAAGAGCTTGGATTAAACATTCAGATTCAGAGTTTTCCAGGGAAACCTGGCCTGTTGGGTCCTGTGGGGGTACTGTCACAAACTTACCTGCAAAACTTACCTGCTGCACCGGTCCCGTGCCGCGCTGCACTTCCGGGTGGGTGTCGTCGTAGACATCATGATGCCGACATGCTGGCACGAAGATTAAAAAAATGGCATCCTCCTGGACCCAGTGCCTGATTGTAGCATTAGCTACCTCCCCGGCTCCTTCTACTTACCAGCCCTAGTTCCTGTTACTTTCCAGCATTAAGACTTACCTTTCCTGGTCCTTCATCAGAGACTTACCTTGCCAGCTCCATCATCAATGACTTACCTTGCCAGCTCCATCATCAGTGAATTACCTTGCCAGTTCCAGTATCCATACTCATCTTACCTGTTTCAGTGACTGTTTCTGCCTTGCCTGTTCCCAGTATCCTGCATTCTCTCCAGCAGCACCTAGTCGCCATTCCTCAGCCTACAGTTCCCAGCAGTCTCTTGTATCCAGTTCTGCAATCCCAACAGCCAACGGAGCGCCTCCTCCTAATGCATAAGTACCCGGCCGCTCGGATGATTATTACACAATGACACACCAATCTCCCCAACACCTTAAGTGTGATGCCTGGGAGTAACTTTTGACTCAGAAAATTTTTTTTTAAACACCACATTAATACCCTGTCCTCTCCTGTCGGTTACAGCTCAAGAATATCTCACACATTCATCCCTTCGTCTTTATCCTACAAGGCTCTCTCCTATATTGCCCCCCCCCATATCTCTGATCTGATAAATAGATACTACCCAAAGCGTAACCTCTGATCTGATAATGATTTTCTCCTATCATCTACTCTAATCACCTCTTCCCCCACCCATATTTAGGACTTTTATTGTGCTGCCACTCTGCTCTGGAACTCCCTTCCTATCTTTATATGTCACTCACCATCACTTCATATGTTTAAACGCAACCTCAAAACTCACCTCTTCAGGCAAGGTTAAAATCTGGACCTGGACACTCCTACCCCTCTTACTGACCCATTGCAGACCCACTAGTTATAATCCAACCTAGTTGGACCTAGTTACAGCCTATTGATCTGCCTAATGTGCGCATGTTTTTTCCAAAACGTGCATCCACTGTAAGCAAGAGGTTAAGGTCACACTTACTGGTCATGGATTGCTGCATTGCTGTAGCTCTGGTTAGTCTCATAGAGCCACTTCTTCAGTCTTTTGGTTGGTGGACAGGGGGTGGACATTTTGTGAGGCAGGCATCAGCAGCCAATTACAGTCATTTTACATTGGTTCACTCTAGGGGAGAGGCTCCCTATTAGCTTAGTATTTTTAATCTCTACCCTTTTTAACATCTTAAATAAGCTGTGTATAATATACAACATCAAAATACATAATACATATGTCATATCTTATAATAATAATAATATATATATATTTTTTTGTAAAGACCTGCATTTGACATGTTCTTTTCTTCAGATCAGTTATGGAGCTACAGACACTCAATTTTCTGACAGAATAAGGTTCCCATCAGTCTATCAGACAGTCCCTAATGAGAAACATCAGAACCAAGCTATCATTCAGCTGCTCAAACACTTTGGATGGACCTGGGTGGGGATTTTGTCCTTAGATGATGACAGCAGCCAGCGAGCAAGTGAAGATCTGAAGGACCAGATTATAAGGAATGGGATGTGTGTGGAGTTTGTTTATCTGTATAAATTGGATCAATACAAAGAGAACTATGATATGAGAGACCTGATTTCAAAGGCATCAGTCAAGGTTGTGATTGTTACTACTTGTGGGAGAAGTTTCTATAATGAATTTGGAGATTTAGCACTTTATAGAACAGATTGGCCAATGGGAAAGACCTGGATATTGACAAGTGCGTCTATACACGATGATAAATTTCCAATAATAACACATCTGGAAATGTTAAATGGCAGCTTGATATTTTCACCTATTAGACATAAAATTCCAGGAATTAAGGAATATGTGACAAAAGCAAGTCCATATATGTATCCCAATGACGATTATATTGTCAATAAAAAAAAATTACTGTTTGAATGTTACTCTTCACCACCAATAGAAGATGAACAAAATCAGAATTATCAATGGGCTTACTGCCAAGAGAAAAGTGATGGAATAGAATCCAGAAGATTTACCTGCCACGGGAATGAAACTCTCCCATTACAACCTCACCATGATCTTCCTGAATATAAAATGATGTACAGTATATATAAGGCAGTGTATGCACTGGCCTATGGTCTACATGGATTATTATTAGAAGATAAATCGCACAAGTCACGTACTGACAATAACCAGATAAATCTAAATACAAAGAAGGTGAGTCGATATAATGTTATAATGATGATCTACGCAGAGTAAGGCAAAAAAAAAAAAAACAGCTGAAAAGGGGGGGGGGGGAATCCTCCCTGACTCCAAATCTTCTTCCAATCTTAAAGGATGTCCACATGTCCTCTGATAGAGTTTATTTTACGGTCCATTAATATATTTAAATAAAGTGATTATATCGCCACTAAATCACAGCTTCTCCAGTGTAAACAGCCCTAACCTTTCCAATCTGCCTGAATAGACATGGCTCTCCCTTCACATTATTATTTTAGTTGCCCTTCCCTGGACTCTTTCCATTTCCACGATATGCCTTATATGTGCTTCCAAAACTGCACAACTTATTCCTAATTACGCCTTGCAATGAGTAAAAAAGGGATACTAATATTTGTCTCACTTTAATCTATTTCCATCAAGACAATATCTTGCTGTCTGGCACTATTTTCTACAGCTAAGCCTGTTATCTACCAGAACCCCCAAATATGAATTTACCCCAGACCCATTTCTCTTTTTTTAAATTACCTAAAGGCTAACTTAAAGAGCTACTAACCCACAAATGTATTATTACCTTCTTGAATCTATAACTGTATGAGACGTAAGTTCAAGTATTACTATTTTCTGCTTTTATTAAAGGGTATGTCCACCCCACAAACTAAAATTTTATATGTTGAAGAAAAAGGCCATAAATCTCAACCTTGCAAGGTTTATAGAACTCAAAGCTGTCCCCAAATCTGCTTACCAGCCTTTGTTCCCTCCCTGCCTTCTGCTTGTCTTCCGTGCTTGCTTCCGTGCCTTTCCTGTTCACCCTTTAACTTGTGTTGAACAATTCATTCTCCTATTAAAAGCAGAAGCACTGAACCACAACCAGGTAGTAATCTAAAAACAGAACAAAGGGTTGGAAACCTAGTGGTCTGATATGCAGATTAAGCTATAGCAATGACTGCACTGGGCATGCCTAGTATTTTTGTTTGTCAGGGACACAGACTAGGGGCACTGTTTACCTCAGGGTGGGTTATTATTATTATTGTGGATAGAGATGGACTTTATGAGTTTGGACAAACTCGAAATAGTTCTTTTTCCAGACTCACGTATTTTTCCAGACTCACTGTATTTTCAATAATTATCGAAGTTACGGACCGTTTGCTAAGGGTTAGCGAATGTATCATTGTCAGTTTAGCTGTAAACTATGACTCCCCCATTGACTTTAATGGATCTGAATTCGAACTTTCGAACTTTTACTGAAGTTGAAAGTTCGATAATGGACTGAACTTTATGAAGTTTAACCATCTCTAATTGTGGATTAATATAGCGCTAACATTTTCCGTAGCACTTTATAATTACATGTATACATTCGTATCAGGCCTTGCCCCGAAGAGTTTACAATCTAAGCACATTTTTATTTGATACATACAAACCGTAGTGCTGGGAGGAAACCCGTGCAAGCACGGGGAGTAAATACAAACTCTTTGCAAGGGTGGAATCGAACTCAGGACTTCAGTGCTGCAAGGAATCAGTGCTAGTCACTGAGCCACCGTGCTTCCCGATTGATGTTGTTTATAGTCAGAAACAATTATGTTTCCTAATGATGCAGGAAGACACAGATATGAGAGTAGGAGTATAGAAAAGCATGTAAATTACTGTATGTTTTTTTGTTTTCATGAGTTTTGTGTCCCTTAAAGTAATTTATGAATTAATATAATTGTTTCTTTCTTGCTACAGCTAAATAACATCCTGAAGAAAATTAATTTTTCATTGTTGGATGAAAAAGACATTTTCTTCACCCCAGACGGAGATGTTCCAGCACAGTATGACATCATAAATATGATAGAATTTTCCTATGGGAATTTAGTAGAAATTTGTTTTAACAAGATCGGAAGCCTTAAATACTCAGGTCCTGACAGTAGCCAACTGATCATCAACGAGAGTCTTATTTGGTGGAACCGATATTTTAACAAAGTAATCTTCCTATTACGTTCCTTATTTATCCAAACTACATTTTAATGTCTGCACACTGTAGGCAAAGGATGACTTTTTCCTTTATCAGGGACAAGTTTTGTGGCCATTTTAAGACACACCCACTTTAATATTACTGTTTACTATATGTGTTATTGTTATTACAATTTAGACAGAACTGATTCACCTATCAGTTTCTCCTGAATTTCTTGTCTGAAGGTGCCCATACACACATGACTTTGGTCACAAATTGCCCAATGCACCAATAGACAGGAACAATACATTTATACAGGACAATCGCTTGTTCTGTCTATAGATGAAAACAATGATTTTCGGGAGCAGCTAAAGATCTGACAGGAGTTTTACGTTTGGACCAATAGGCTGCGATGACGGCGTCAGTAGCTTTGTTGGTATTTGGTAAATGTTTTAATACATTCCTTAGTTAGAAAACGATGCAGAATATTGAGAAGCTGACAAATTTACACACAAATAAATAAGAAAAAAGTTAATAGAGCGTCCACTGCAATTTATATCTCTCCACCAACATCTGTCAACAAACATTCAGCCTCATTTACTGAGAGAAACATTCAGTGTGCGCTGTGCTACCTGTGTGGATTTAATATCCCATCGTGCCTCTTGATAAATAGCCTAAATCTATGAAACTTTAACACCAGCTCTGTGGTATTAAATTAGTTTGTGGTGGCTATGTGGATGACCAAGGCAGCAGCATTGCAGATCCTTTAAAACTATGGGGGTTATTTAATAAAAGTTCTTATCGTTTAAAATGGTGCTAATTTTGCCCCAACCAATCAGATGTTAGCTTTCAAATGTTACAAAAGTTTTGATTGGTTGGGGCAAAATTAGCACCATTTTAAACGATAATGGGGGAGATTCAATATGGCCCTTTTTCATCTAAAACCCACGTTAACCCGAAAAATTTTTGGGTTAACATGGGTTTTGGACGGATTTTAGAGCACAGCGCTATTCCAACTGTTTTTGGAAATAGCGCTGTGCTAATGATCCAAAACCCGTAGCATTAAGTTTTAGCGTGAAACTTAATGCTACGGCTTGTGGAGCGTTAAAGTCTCGTTTACGTCAGTTATTGTATCGTGAGATCCGGCTAAGGTAAGTAACGGGAGTAGCGATATTGAATCTCCCCGAAGAACTTTTATTGAATCTCCCTGTATGTATATCAAATGAATAATATTAGAATCAATATATTTTTATTCAGAGCTTAAAAACAATTGGGATTCTTGGTATTAACCAATAAATAGAAGTGTAACTGTTAGATAATGATTATTGATAGTATAAATAAATATTTAAGGCAAGTTTGACCCCCCAAACTAAAATTTGCCAAAGCCAAATTACCTCTGAACCCCCTAGACTAAAATACTTATGTTTACCAATCCACCGGTAAAAAGATATCCCAGACAATCTTCTGCTGGGGTAAATTAGGAGGCAGTTTTAATTTTAAAAATAACAGTAACTCTAATCTAAAAATATTAATGTATTTGATTTCAGACCCCCCGGTCCGTGTGCAGTGAGAGCTGTTCTCCAGGATACAGGAAAGCCCCCAGGGAAGGGCAGTTTACCTGCTGTTATGACTGTGTGCGCTGCTCTGAGGGACACATCTCCAACACTACAGGTTAGTTCCACCATCAAGTTTTAGTTTTTCAGCCTTAAAAGACAAAACTACAAAAGGACAAACAAAATCACCAGTTTGTAATGCCGAACATGCCATATATCTAGCCTGGAACTAGGTCCTTGAAAGGTGTCAGAAAATTGTAGTGGGTAGGGTCCAGGGGAGATGTTACACTATTTCTGAGCATTTATTGTATTACAATTGGCAATTATAGAATTGAGTTTCTGATTTTCCAGCTCCCATGATAACTAACTGGTTATCATGGGAACCGGATCCATGGGGGGTTTCAGTTACAGTAAACTGCAGGTAAGCGGACGTTATCATAAAATAACAATCGATAACAAATGTTATTTTGAAATACCGACCTGTTATAAATTTCACCATTTGTAACTTTTCTTTAGATTTCTCTGGATTTTTGGCTAAAATATTAAAATCTTATTGTTTCAAAAAGCTTGCGATCTTCTGGGTACAAAGATCTTCTGGGTACAAAGACATAAGTAGACACCCCACTTTTACTGTCCAGGAGCCCCGCCCTCCCCAAAACGAAAATATCACTTTCTAGACTTTTTTAACAGATTGAAATCTATAAGCACATCAAACAGTTAATATAAATTAGAGATTTATAGAAACTACATACACCTAGGTTGTTTTAAGTGGGGTAAGTTTTGATGTAAATGCAAATACCTGGACACAGCTGTTCATCAAATTGGAAGGTTTTTTTTCTCGTATTTTCCTTTTCCCCAAAAAACAATAAATCAGAGACAAAATCAAGGGTGAATTTCACCTTTGTACATAGAAATGTGGTCACCTATTAACTCTAAATGGAACGTGTATGAAATGAAACTGCAATTAAAAGAAGAAAAACAGTATTCTGTATTTTGAACAGCCTCTACGTTTTCAAAAGAAACACTCCCCATACTTGGAATTACCCCCCAACTATATATTTTTGTAATCTACTTACCTTCATTTTTGTAACCGTGCCATACTTTGATACATACATGCACTTGGCAAGTAACAAAACCCACTAAATGTTAATTTCACACATGTCCTGAATCAAGTGGTATGCCACATGTTTGGATGTACACAGAGACATGGCCACCAACTAACTCCAAATGGGCATATGCATAAGTGCAATTACATTAAAAAAATCAAAATGTTCTGCATTTTAATCAGATTTAAGTTTTTTTTAAAGGAAACCCCACACACACTCAGAATTTTTAGAATTAACACACCTTCAGCTACATAAAAGTGGTATTCTATTCATACATTTATGCAGATTTTTTTGGATGCAGTTCTCCGTAGAATTCCATGATTTTAGGAGATTTTTGAAAAAATAAAGAGATAATTCAGTTAAAAATCTACCTGCATCCACTTGACATGTCAAAAACCCACTAAATGTCCATCTGTCCACATTATGCCATATGTGTAGTTGTACACAAAGATGTGGCCAGCAAAATTGTAAATAACCCCAACAAATATTCTATTTTTGAAATCTACACACCATCATTTTTTCATACATACATGCAGTTTTTTAGACGCAGGTCTCCATAAAACTCTGCTTTTAGTAGATTTTCTTATGAAAAAATGAAAGAAAAGAATGATTCAAAGTTAAATATTTTACCAAAACCACTTAGCAAATATAAAAACCGACTGAGAAACATTCTCCTACATGTCCTGAATTAAATGGTATGCTACATGCATGTGTGCACAAAGAAGCATGGCTAGCAAATAGCCACAAATGGATCTAAAATATAACTTTGGTTCTTTGATCTAAAGGCAGCTATTATTTTTTTTTCTGGCTAAATACAACTTTACCTTGAAAACAAACCCAACAAGGATATATTTTATGGAAACCACATACCTCCAGATATATAGTGCTGCTATTCTAGCATTTATACATGCATACTTCAAGACACAGTTCTTTGTAGAAGATATGATGGTTATGTCACGCTAACCAGTTCGCTACCGGTTAGCATGACTTTAGCTCCATATTAGCGGTGGATGTACGGGTTACACAAAAATCAACCGCGCATCCAACACCCACGATATAATATCGCTTTTGGCGTTAAAATCCCGTAGTGGGTAAATCCCTTACTGGGATTTACCCACATTCACAAATGCGATATTAAATCTTCAACAGGACTTTTACCCAGAGCGATAGCTGCTGAAATTTGCAGAATATATGGATTTATAGCATTGGAACTGTGTAACCCATGGACACTTGTGAAGTGATTTGTATTAATAATGAAAAGGGTGAGTACAGGAAGATACCAATTTACTTATTTAATTATAAACAGACCGAACCAATTGTGATGCCTTTGAACAAAAACATGTGATTTATCTCAAAGAACCATGAGAGTTGATAAGGAGCCAAATCAATGACCTACTGTCATAGGACCTTGCCCAAACCCAGTTAACTCAGCGACCCTACAATCCCCCATGAATCAACTGCCATTCACAATACACTACCCTTGTCTCAGGCACTGATACCACTGATACATTTTCATAAATGAGATTTCTCCTTGATCAAGGATCTTCAACCTGTGGATCTTCTAATGTTTAAAAACTACAACTCCCAGCATTCCCTGGCTGCCTTTTTCTTTTGTAGAATGCTTGTAGTAGAATAATCAAAGGTGAAGTAGTTTCACCTAGAAGCCTACAAGTTGGAGACCATTGTACTAGATGATACTACCATATATTACCTGGGCATTTCCGACCCATAGTTCCTAGAGATAAGAAGATGAAACCACATGTCATGTCGCTTCTTCAGAGTCTGTCACATGCATTGACAATTATTTTATTTTTACCCTTTACATACATTAATTTTGATCCCTACCACAATTCAAATTGAAATTGCTCTATTGTATTAAAGCCTGGTGGCTTTAATACTAAAATGTATTTATACATGTTATAGTTTATTTTAAAATAATTTCTCTATAACTGCATAGACTTTTACACTTTTACAGATATGGAAACTTGTATCCAGTGCCGTGAAGATCAATGGCCCAATGATAACAGAACTGTCTGTATCCAGAGGACCATAGAATTTCTATCATATGAAGATTCTTTAGGACAATTGTTGGCTTCATTGTCAGTTGTTTTCTCTATTACAGTCATGTCAGTTCTAGTGACTTTTATAAAACACCATAAAACTCCTGTGGTTAAAGCCAATAACCAAACCCTCAGTTACATCCTCCTCTTCTCCCTCACATTGTCCTTCCTCTGCTGCTTCTTGTTCATTGGCCATCCAGAGAAGGTGACCTGCCTGCTCAGACAAGTTACATTTGGGATCAATTTCACAATCTCAGTATCTTGTGTTCTGGCTAAATCAGTCACAGTTGTCATTGCCTTCAATGCCACCAAGCCTGGGAGCAAGATAAAGAAATGGGTGGGAACAAGAGTGTCCATCTGCCTGGTCCTTCTCTGTACCCTGGTCCAGGTTGTGATATGCCTGGTCTGGCTGATCTCCTCCCCACCATTCCCAGACTATGACACTCACACTTACCCTGGGAAGATGATATTACAATGTAATGAAGGGTCTGTTCCTCTGTTCTACACTGTGATTGGTTACATGGGATTCCTGTCTGCATTAAGTTTCATTGTAGCTTTCCTGGTTAGGAAGTTACCAGCCAGTTTCAATGAGGCCCAGCTGATCACTTTCAGCATGCTGGTGTTCTGCAGTGTTTGGGTGTCCTTCATCCCAGCCTACCTGAGTACCAAGGGTAAATACATGGTGGCTGTGGAGATCTTTGCTATCCTGGCTTCCAGTGCAGGACTACTGGGCTGTATATTCATTCCCAAGTGTTACATTATCCTGTTCCACCCTGAGCAGAACACCAGGAAACACATTTCTGGGAAAATGTAGCAACTTTATATAACATGGTATGATACTTAAAGGGTAACTAAACTAATTTTAACACCTAATCTGAAAGCATCACTATCCAAAAGATATATGCAAATACTATACCAGTTTCATTTACATATTAGAACTTGGGATGGTATTTATAAGGGATCAATATAGTGAAAACAAAGGGGAACTAAAATCACCAGATAACATAATCTCAATAGACAGAGCACATTGACATGATACAAGCTGTTGTCACCTCTCCCTTTGCTGTGGCTATTGGTTGATTGATGAAATCAACCAGTGGGTATAAGGGCCCAGCTTCCATTATCCACCTCTGTGTTTTGGTGGAAGTATGCAGTACACTTCACATGGTGAACAGTAGATCAAAACAAGAAAGCTTCAGTCTTGCCCACTAGAAGTTGACAGCCAATCATATCACAGCACAGGCCTGCACAGAGACCTTCCTCTGTTAGGCACAGATCTTGCTTCTCTGACACAGGAGATATATTTAACAGAGTGCAATTGTTGTTGTTGTCGTTTTTCCCCAGACATTCTTTTGCATTTCATACAAAAAAACAAAAATAATCTTTTAATCAATGTGCTTCCTATCAAGCAGAAAGAAAAAAAATATATAAGTGTGTGGGTTCAAACTTGTAATCTCACGGACAATGTAGAGTATTAGTCCACTAACACACCAGAGCAAACACAAAGAAAATGGCTAAGAACAGAGTAGAAGCAAAAAATAAAAAAGTCAGGTAAAATCAGCTGACTATTCTGTATTGTTTTTAGTAGACTGTCTGCATTGCATTTCCTGCTTGCTAAAAAATAAACTGCTGGGTAACTGCAACAGTCTTATCAGGTACATACTTGTGTAAAGACATCTGTACAGAAAACATGCACATAGATACAAGGAATACTGGGGTCAGGTTGTGTGGCTAATAGGTGCATACAAATAGAAGGACTGTGGAAGCATTTCTTAGGTTAAATTACAATAACATTTTACAGAAGTGTTACTGATCTGGTCAATGATTTATACAAAAAAAGAGAAAAAGATAATCAATGCACATTCCTAGGCCCCATACAATAACATATTATCTGCACACTGGCATTCATTATAAACAAAGGTGTTTTAGTATGCATTACTGTGATACTGTGAGCACATTTGTAACTTATATAGAATTATAAGGGATTAATCCTAATCATTACCAGTAATTAGCCTTATATCAAACTGCACTGGTTTGTATGAAGGCTTAAAAGGTATAAACTAATTACCAGCTATACTGTGTCATTTTTAGGTAATTGGTTTTAAAGGGCATTTCCACCCTAAAACTATTTTTTGCTTTAGTGTAGGGAGTACTATCCTGTGTACTTTTGCCATATACTTTTATTATTTTTTTGGAACAGTTACTAAGATATTTTCAATTTTGTTTTTAGTGCTGCAATTGATTCTTCTCCTTCTATAGTGGGAAGTGTGCTTGTAACAGCAAAGTTCAGGGTACACTCTAGCCCTCCCCCTATTGCCAAATAGTTCTATAGCACAAGAAAAATGATGGGGGAGCACACTAATCGGGTGAATCCAAATGTGTTGAATAGACACATTTGGATTCACCTGATTAGTGTGCTCCCCTATCATTTTTCTTGTGCTATAGAAGTGTGCTTGTAGTCTATGGAGATATGTCTATTTATTAATAAAATGTAGAATCAGTTAAACATGCAAACTAATTTGCAGGTCTCACTTGGGATTCTGGGATTTTACATTAACCTTTTCCCTTCTTCTATAGTCTTCAGAACTACATGAGCTGATATTGTTGTGTGCAAGTAGCATGTGGATGTTATATTTAATATAAAGGCTTTTATCAATAAATGCTCCCATATACCCATATATTACATCAATTATCAATGATCAATTATCAATTATATTATATAAATATATTTATATCTCCATAGGAGATTGCACTGAGTTTTTAGGAGCTACCAATGTGGTGGGGGGTATAGGATATTTCACATAGGAAAGGTGTATATGTATGTGTGTACTATCTCACTGTTATCATTTAAATAACCATCAGTAAATGTATATAAAATTTAGCACTGACTTACATTAGGTACAACACAAAATATACAAAATACATAAACTTACTTACAGAGCTGAGATCCCTATTTTAAAATGGAATGGTCAAATGGCAGCTTAAACCACACCACAGCTTAAAAGCAAAGACATGTACAGACACGGGTTTCTGTTTGTGTTCACAGTGCTATGTGCCTGAAAGGAGAAAGAAGATATTGCAATGAGATTGGCTTTCAGTTTTTAGGGGGTGGGTCAGGTAATCACAATCATTCTACTTTTTAATTTGGATAATGAAAGACAGATGCATGTGTAAAAAACAATAACTTAAACACAGTAGGAGCACCAGAGAGAGAATATATGGGGGGCAAGTCACAGAATTCATTTGTTAATTAGTTAAATCAATAAACAGACCTAGCAAATGGAGAGGTTATTGTGCTAATATGAATGTACTCTGTATATATGCTTTCTTTAGTTGCCCTGTAAGCAGAATAGAAAGATCTCTTAAGTGTTATATGTCATTTTTATTAATTGTCTTTAATACTTTATTATAATGTCTTGGCATTTGCATGTTCTACAATTACAAAGAAATAATAAAAAAAAGCTTTTTTTAAAAAAAAAAATCCATCTTTTTGTTTGTGAAAGATTAGTGGCCTTCATATAAAATGCTTAAATGTTTTAATGGGATATATTTACCCCCAAAAAGCTTCCAACACCCTTACACATTTAAGAAATAACTGAAAAACAATCAGGGTTATTCAATAAAAGTTCTTATTGTTTAAAATGGTGCTAATTTTGACCCAGACCTGCAGCATTATCCTATTTGGTTCCTCTGGAAGCTGGTGACTGTCTGAGTAACAGTTTAAAAAACCCAACCAATCAGATGTTAGCTTTCAAATGTTAAATGATGTCTGATTAGTTGGGGCAACATTAGCACCATTTTAAACAATAAGAACTTTTATTGAATCTCCCTGAAAGTTTTTGTACATAATTTTGTAACTAAACTGGATGTGTAGTGAAATAAACAGTTTTCACAACAAATATTTTGATTATACAATTTTGTTACAAAATGTATGTTATCACTGTTTAAAATTTTGTATTGCAACTGTAATTTATATTTTTACAATTCCCTGTTTTTAACACAATTTCTTTACCAGAAGTTTTGAAAACCCGTTGGTAGAATGAAACCAGCGATTCAGACATCTCTACCTGTTAGACAATTATGTTATATTACCAATATACAGCTCTGATATGGCTACATTTACCTTAATACTTTCGGGAAATATGATCTTTATTTAACAGTACGATCGATTTATAGCAGACAATTATCAAGGACTGCCGTAGCCAGTTTCATTGCGGGGTTCAAATGTCACAAAAAGGCTTCGGTAAATATTAGTTCTGTGTATTATCAACAAAAGCACATTTGTAATTTATATAGAATTATAAGGGATTAATCCTAATCATTATCAGTAATTAGCCTTATAACAAACTGCACTAGTTTCTATGAAGGCTTACAAGGTATAAACTAATTACCAGCTATACTGTGTCCATTTTTAGGTGTATAATTTACTAATCAATGTACATGGTGTAAAGTTGTAGAGGGGTAGTTGTGCACAAAAGTAAAATAAAAACAATATTCTGACCATCCCTTTTTTCTTAAATCCATTAAAACAGATATTGATATATATGATTTATTTGAATGCAAGTTTGAATTGCATCAGCTCCTGGGGTGAGTTTTAAAGGAGTCAAAATGTGAATGTTCAATATGCCAATCTTATGAAGAGGGTCTAGACCCTTGAAACAATGTGATAATTTGATGTGCGGTTTGAAATAAATTCACTTCTTTGCATTGGAGTGCGCCTCTGCATCATATCTTTTTGATTCAATCTTATGGTAAGTTAAGCTGGGTACACAAATGAAGGATCTTTAAAAGATGACAGACAGAATCTGTTGGGTGATTTTTAAGATCACCCCACACCGTCCCAAGCGTTCTCCCTATGTAAAGCATAAGGAGAAGCTCGGGACTGCACATTTCCCTCAGCTGCGGTCGACTACCTATACTTTAAGTACAGGGATACTACCGCCAAGGGAAGTTTCAGATCAATTACGAGGCCGACAGTGAACGATAAAGGGCAAATCCCATTGGTACTGATGGGACAGTCACTTTATTGCTAACGTGTGTACCTACCTTTAAACTTCAATGTTGTGTGCTATTTATAAATGATCATTCTCAGTAATGACATCAATGCTCCGACACCATGGACTTAAAGGATGCAGATTTATATCAATTTAGTCCACCCCCCCAAAAAAAAAATAATTTACAGATGAAGGACCACCCAAACCCTAAGACCACAGTAATTACCGTTTCCCCTGACATTAAACAGAGATATCCAGTCAGATCTCCAGAAGCCTCTGTGGTAACATTGTAACATACTAACATAGTAATTTAGGTTGAATAGAGACATATGTCCATCAAGTCCAAAATTTTCTCCCTCCTAACAATTGATCCAGAGGAGGGCAAAAAAAAAAAAAACCTTATAAAAAAGTGGGGAAATTCCTTACGGACTCCCAAGGCAGCTGGAAAGTATCCCTGGATCAACCAAAACTACAGTTTATGTATTAATACCAGTAGTTCTCAATATTATATAGTATCCCTGTACCAACCACAACTACAGTATATGTATTAATACCAGTAATTCTCAATATTATATAGTATCCCTGTTAGAGGAGGAGGTGAGGTCCTTAAACAAATTTCTGAGAGCTAGGGGCCAAGTTAAAAGCAAGGACCTCCAGGGTAGTGTTTTCAGAAATACTACCACAGCCACATGCTACGCTAGGGAGACAGCTGGAGCTTAGGAGCATTAATGCATGGCTAAGAGGGTAGTGTAGGGAAAAAGGGTTTGGGTTTATAGAGAATTGG
This sequence comes from Hymenochirus boettgeri, assembly GCA_019447015.1. Lineage (NCBI taxonomy): Eukaryota > Metazoa > Chordata > Amphibia > Anura > Pipidae > Hymenochirus > Hymenochirus boettgeri. The sequence continues at coordinate 28,064 of JAACNH010000571.1, forward strand.
GCAGACTTTGCTGTCGGCTACAAGCACTTTAGTAGGGATGGGTTGCACCTCACTTATGGCAGAGCAGCTATTTTGGGGGAGAAGTTGGCTAGAGGGTTGGAGGATATTTTAAACTAGTTTTTTTTGGGGGGGGGTATTATCAGTCTCCCTGGGATAGATAGCCCAGGAGGAAAGCAGGGTGTAGATTGGCCAGTGGTGGGTGGAAAGGGGGATGGGGCTAGCATAGAGGATAGGGAGTCATGTGTATTAAAGTGTATAAATAAATTACGAGATCATAATCTTAAATGTATGTTTGCAAAATGACAAAATGGGTGAATTGGAGATAATGGCATTGGATGAAAGTATGATGTAATAGGTATAGCAGAAACGTGGTTGAACAGTTCTCACGACTGTGCTGTAAATTTAGAAGGATACTCCTTGGTTAGGCAGGACAGAAAAAAAAAGGGGAAGAGTATGTGTTTATATTTAAAAAAAATGAAAATTTAAAAGAAGAGATAACTAGCGATATGGATATTAAAGCGAAGGCAATATGGATGGAATTAGGCAACAGGAAAAGGGGGTAATGTCATTGTTGGTTTCTGCTGTAAGCTGCCAAATGCTAGCAGGGAGGAAGTGAGTCAGCTTCATATGCAGTTGGCAAGGGCTGCAAGTTTGGGGAGTGTGCATATTTTGGGTGACTGTAATTACCCTGACATTGATTGGTGTAGTGGAACTGCCATCACAGAAAAAAGCGATGAGTTCCTGAATTTGCTGCAGGATAATTTTCTCTCACAGGTGGTTGAGGTTCCTACTAGAAAAGGAGCTCTGTTGGAACTGGTAACATCGTGGAGCTCATTATAGATATAAAGGTAACTGGAGGCTTAGGGAATAGTGACTATGAAATAGTGGCGTTTGGACTTTGTTATCATAGTAACATAGTAATTAAGGTTGAATAAAGACATCCATCCATCAAGTCCAACCTATTCACTTTTTTTTTTTTTTTTTTTAACCCTACCTAACAGTTGATCCAGAGGAAGGCAAAAAACCCCAGCTAAAAAGGGGGGAAAAATTCCTTCCTGACTCCAAACGGCAATAGGAAAGTATCCCTGGATCAACCAGATCTATATGCATTAATACCAGTAATTCTCAATATTTTTTAGTTTTAGAAACTTATCCAGGCCTTTTTTAAAGTTATTCAATGAACTTGCCATTACCACATCTGCTGGAAGACAGTTCCACAGTTTCACCGTTCTCACTGTAAAGAAACCTCTCCTAACCTGAAGATGAAACTTCTTTTCTTCCAACCTTAAAGGATGTCCACGTGTCCTCTGATATGACCTATTAGTGAACAATGCACCAGAGAGCTCATTGTATGGGCCATTAATATATTTGTACAAGGTTATCATGTCCTCACGCAACCGCCGCTTCTCCAATGTTAACAGCCCTAACTTGTCTAATCTGCCTGCAATACATGTGCAATGACCCTCCATTCCCCTTATTAATTTAGTTGCCCTTCTCTGAACTGCCTCAATTTCCAAGATGTCCCTTTTGTATATGGGATTCCAAAACTGCACCGCATATTCCAAATGAGGCCTTACCAGTGCCTTGTAAAGAGGGAGAATAATATTTTTCTCTCTTGAATCTATTCCCCTCTTTATACAAGACAATATCTTGCTAGCTCTAGCTGTTGCTACCTGGCATTGTTTGCTACAGCTAAGTCTGTTATCTACCAGAACCCCCAAATCTTTTTCCATTACAGATGAACTTAACACAGAGTTATTTATGGTGTAGATGGCACAGGGATTATTAAATCCCAAATGCATCACCTTACATTTATCTACATTGAATCTCATCTGCCATTCTGCTGCCCATGTTGAATAATCTTATCTAGGTCTGCTTGCAGCACTTGCACATCATTGGAAGTTTCCAAAGCTCTGCATAATTTAGTGTCATCAGCAAACACAGAGACCTTGCTCTCAATGCCCCCTTCAAGTCATTTATAAACAGATTAAACAGAAGCGGCCCCGTACAGAACCCTGAGGCACTGCGCTTAGAACTTTAGCCCACATAGATGTAGCTCCATTAACCACCACTCTCTGTTTGCGGTCCATAACCAGTCTCTATCCATAAACAAATGTTTTCTTCAGGCCAACAGTCCTCAGTTTTAACATTATCGCCTATGTGGCACAGTATCAAAGCTTTTGCAAAATCCAAATATACCACCTCCACTGCTGTGCCTGAGTCCAACTTCTTACTCACTTCTTCATAAAAACACATTAAATTTGTCTGGCATGATCTATTTCTCATAAATCCATGCTGACTACTACTAATAAGATGATCTCTGGAGCAAAGTCAAGATATATGACCCTTAACAAAGTTTCCATCACCTTCCCTACCACTGATGTTAGGCTTACAGGTCTATTTACCAGCTGTGACGACTACCTTTTTTGAATATTGGTATTACATTGGCTTTTTTCCAATCCAGCGGCACATCCCCAGACAAAAGCGAATCTGAAATATGAGAACAGTGGTCTAGCTATAACTGAACTAAAGCTTCTTTTAAAATCCTAGGATGCAATCCATCTGGTCCTGGCGCTTTATTGATATTAACTTTGTCTAATTGTTTCCGTACCATATCCTCCGTTATCCAATGTGAAAACTCTTCATTTCTTCCCTGCATATTGCTACAATCCCTACCGTAAGGACAGGGATTCTCAACAGTAAAAACTGATGTAAAAAACGGTTTAGCAGATTAGCCTTTTTGGCATCCTCTACAACCACCTCAGCTCCATTATTTAATGGTCCCACATTCTCAGTCCTTATCTTTTTACCATTTATATACTTAAAAAACATTTTGGGGTTGGACTTGCTTTGTTCGGCAATCCGTATTTCATTTTCTATTTTAGCTAGTTTAATTACTTTCTTGCACTCTTTATTACAGCTTTTGCACTCCCTGTAAGCCTGTTCTGTGCCTTCTGTTTTCAAAATTTTAAAAGCCTTTTTCTTTTTTTCCATCTCCCTTTTTACCTGAGCATTAAGCCATGCAGGACTGGATCTATTTTTTTTACACTTGTTACCTAAAGGTACCGATTTAGAAATGTAATAGTTTAATATCCCTTTAAAAGTGGTCCACATCTGCTCAGTATCTTTACCTAGAAACAGTTCCCCCCAGTCTATGAGCAGGAGCGATTCCTTTAACAGCATAAAATTAGCTTTCCTAAAGTTAAAAGTTTTTGTTAAGCCAGTGCACTTTAGTTTTTTGCAACCTATATTAAATGACACTATATCATGGTCACTATTCCCTAAGCTTCCCATTACCCTCATCTCCAAAATGAGCTCAGGGTTATTAGATATCACCAGATCCAACAACGCATTCTGTCTAGTAGGAACTTCTACCATCTGTGAAAGAAAATGCTCATATAGGAAATTTAAGAACTTTATACCTTTTGAGGTGCTGGCAGTTCCCTTACTCCAATCTATGTCAGGGTAGTTAAAATCCCCCATGACCAGAACATGCCCCATACCAGCAGCCTTCGCCAACTGCATATGGAGATTCATTTCCACCTCTTCCTCGGCATTTGGCAGCTTATAACATACTCCAACAATTAATTTACCTACCTTCTTGCTTCCTGTACACAGTTCCACCCATAATGTTTCTGCCGTATCGTTTGCTCCCCCATCTATTCCATCTTTTAAATTTGGCTTCAATTCCTGTTTAACATACATACATACTCCTCCTCCTTTCTTATTAACTCGGTCATGTCTAAATAAGGAGTATCCTTCAATATTTACTGTCCAGTCGTGTGAATCATTAAGCCATGATTCTGCTATACCAATTACATCATACCTTTCCTTTAATGCTATTATTTCAAGTTCGCCGGTTTTTCCAGCCAGACTCCTTGCATTTGTAAACATACATTTTAGATTATCAATTGATTTACTTCTATACATGGTCGTACATGCCTCCTTATCCTCTATGCTCCCCCCTCCCCCTTCTCCTCCCTCCGTTGTGTTACTAGCCCCCAGATCCCTAACTTCTCTATCTACCCCTGTGTAGTTAAACATTCCCTCCCCCCCCATACCTAGTTTAAAATCTCCTCCAACCCCCTATCTTCTCCCCCAAAACTGCTGCACCATCACCATTGAGGTGCAATCCGTCTCTACTAAAGAGCCTGTAGCCAACAGAAAAATCAGCCCAGTTCTCTAAAAACCCAAACCCCATCTCCTTACACCACCCTCTTAGCTACGCATTTATACTCCTGAGCTCCCGTTGTCTCCCTAGCGTAGCACGTGGCTGCGGTAGTATTTCTGAAATCACTACCCTGGAGGTCCTTGCTTTTAACTTGGCCCCTAATTCTCGGAAATCATTTTTAAGGACCTCACCTCCACCTCTAACTTTGTCATTGGCACCAATGTGAACCAAGACCGCCGGGTCACTCCCAGCCCCACCTAATAATCTGTATCGAAAGGAAAAGTGCTCTGGGTTAACAAAGACATTTAATTTCGGGAAAGCAAATTTTCCCAGGTTAAAAGCAGCTCTTTAGAATGTCAACTGGGATAATGTATTATCAGGTAAATCAGGTACTGAACAGAAGTGTACTGTGTTTAAGGGGATTTTAAGCCAGTTCACATATAAATTTATACCCTTGGGAAACAAATGTAAAAAAATAAATCCGCGCCTATGTGGCTGAATTCTGATGTAAAGGGCTAGGCCACACTGACACGATTTTTTTTTTTCAATACAGAAATCGCAGCAACGCATGCGATTGCACTTGCGTTTACGTATGCGATACGCAAACGCATGCGATCACCATTTTAAAGCGCAATCGCATGCGATTTCGTATCTAATGAAGAAATCGCATGTGCAAACACAACGAAATCGCACATGAAATCGCATGCAGTGCATTGTGGCCATGGAAAGGGGAAAAAAGGCATTTAATAGTTTAATTAAACTATGTAGTCTATTTATTGACCTGCACTTTATGTGAGTGTCAGTATGTGGGATGTACATCACATTCCCTGAAATCAAGGATCAGGGAACAAGATATAACCAATAAAAATGAAAATAGTCCTATGGGGAGACATTTTAATATTTGCAATAAAGCTAATCTGAAATATTTAAAGGTACAGGGGATACAAAGGGTTTTTTCTGATACTAGGGTTAGAAATAGATTATCTTTGCTACGGAAATCTGAGGTAAAATAGATATTTATCCTGGAAACCTGGCGTCTCGCTGGTTTGAGTTCCAGGTATGATATCCTATGCTATATAGATTAACCTGGATCTACAAGGGTTGATATGTTTCTCTAGATATATATAGAAAGCAATATGCTCCCCCTCACTTTACTGTATTTTCCCTATTACGGAGTATTTCTCCTAGTATGGAGTTTAAACTACTTATAAACCCTCTGTACACTTACCTTATGGTCTTTTGGTTATTAGAGACCTAGGGAACTTCAATCATTTGTTCTTCTGACACGTTTACGCACATCTTTAGGTATGCGAGTGAGTTTTTAATCCGTTTTGTATCGGGTATTAGTATTTACATATGTTATCTGTATTTGCCCAATTGTAACTTGGCATACGTGTGGACCACTCCCCCTTGGTTAATAGGTGTTCCTATAAGAGGTGTGGTCCCCAGAATAGAACTCCTAACCTATGAGTAAGGGCCGTACGCTGCTCAAAACGCTTAAGGCGGTATGCCTTTTGTTTGTGCCATTTTTTAAATTAATAAAGATTACTGTTTCTACACCTGAGCCGACTCGATCCAGTTTTCCGGTGTGTGCATTGGTTGATGCTTCTACTTTGGACTGTGTATGGACCTTAGCAAGGGTTCGGGGCTGGCAGCACCCGGACCACCGTGGGAAAGCAGTGAGTGATTATAGCTTGAATCACCTGAATGATTGTCCCCATATGAAATGGATTAAGCGATAGACCTGAGGTTTTTGACCCCCAGGTCTCACTGTTAAATTGTGTGAAGAACAGAAAGGGAATTTAGGGATTATAAAAACTGTAACAAGGAGTGTAAGAAAGCAATCAAACTAGCTAAAATTATTAATGAAGTTAGGATAGCTGAAGAAAGCATCACTAAGCCTAAACATTTTTTTTAAGTATATTAATAGTAAGAAGATGCAGACTGAAAATGTGGCACCATTAATTAATGGGGATAAGTTAGTTACGTAGAATGGCGATAATGGTACAAAAACAACTAATAATAATAATAAATCTCCTGGGCTGGATAAAATACATCCTCAGGTCCTTAGGGAACTAAGTTGTTTTATCTAGGCCATTGTTTCTTATTTTTGCTGGTTCCCTCATGTCCGGTGGTGTGCCTCTGGATTGGAAAAAGGCTGATGTTATTCCAATATTCAAAAAGGGTAGTCGTTCACAGCCGGGTAATTACAGGCCTGTAAGTTTAACTTCAGTGGTGGGGAAGATCCTGGAAAGTTTAATAAGGGAACATGTTGCTTGTGAAGGTTCTCATTCATTCAGGTCATGGATGAATGAGAACATCAAATACCTGTGTGTGTTGGTTTTCTGTAAACCTCTACTTTCAGTTTACCATTCTCCTTAACTTCTACCAAGCAGTCCAAGAAAGCCAGTTTGTTGTTTTGTACCTCTTCCCTTGTAAATTTGACATTTTGGTCTACCACATTGATGTCTGCCATGTACAATGCTGTTTTGACACCTTACTCTGGGCGTTCCTATAACACCTCTTAGCCACTATCCAATCACACCCTTAACACCTGGCTGTGATATGCTAATTGGGATTTTCCAGGATACATAATTACCACAGATTCTTGTACAAGTCATTCTGAATTGAGAAAGCCAGTCGGATGACTAGCGAAACGTCTTTGAAAACTAAACTTTAAGTCCAGTTGATCTAATTGAATACAACAGATAAGGGAACATGTTCTAGAGTATGTTTCAAGGACTGACGTTATAAGTAGTAACCAGCATGGATTTAGGAGGAATAGATCTTGTCAAACTAACTTGCTTGGCTTTTATGAGTTAGTGTTAATAATGTTGATACATGTAAGGTGATGCATTTGGGATTTAATAATCCCTGTGCCCCCTACACCATAAATAACTCTGTGTTAAGTGCATCTGTAATGGAAAAAGATTTGGGGGTTCTGGTAGATAATAGACTTAAAGGATATGTACACTGTAAAACAAAGTTTAGTTTACTGGATAGCCCATGATAACTAACTGGTTAATCATGGGAACCGATCCATGGGGGTGTTCATTACAGTAAACTGCAGGTAAGCGGACGTTATCCATAAAATAACAATCGATAACAATGTTTTTTGAAATAACCGTACCTGTTTAATTTCACAACATTTGTAACTTTTCTTTAGATTTCTCTGGATTTTGGCAAAATATAAAATCTTATTGTTTCAAAAAAGCTTGCGATCTTCTGGGTACAAAGAATCTTCTGTGTACAAAGACATAAGTTACACCCCCCACTTTTACTGTCCAGAGCCCCCGCCCTCCCCAAAACGAAAATATCACTTTCTAGACTTTTTTAAAACAGATTGAAATCTATAAGCACATCAAACAGTTAATATAAATTAGAGATTTATAGAAACTACATACACCTAGGTTGTTTTAATTGGGGTAAGTTTTTGATGTAAATGCAAATACCTGGACACAGCTGTTCATCAAATTGGAAGGTTTTTTTCTCGTATTTTCCTTTTCCCAAAAAACATAAATCAAGACAAATCAAGGGGATTTCACCTTTGTACATAGAAATGTGGTCACCTATTAACTCTAGGAACATGTGTATGAAAGAAACTGCAATTAAAAGAAGAAAACAGTATTCGTGTGAACAGCCTCTACGTTTTCAAAAGAAACATCTCCCCACTTGGAATTACCCCCCCAACTATATATTTTTGTAATCTACTTACCTTCATTTTGTAACCGTGCATACTTTGAATCATACATGCACTTGGCAAGTAACAAAACCCACTAATGTTAATTTCACACATGTCCTGAATCAAGTGGTATGCCACATGTTGGATGTACACAGAGACATGGCCACCAACTACTCTCAAATGGGCATATGCATAAGTGCAATTACATTAAAAAATCAAAATGTTCTGCATTTAAAATCAGATTTAAGTTTTTTTTAAAGGAAACCCCACACACACTCAGAATTTTTAGAATTAACACACCTTCACTACTAAAAGTGGGTATTCTATTCATACATTTATGCAAGATTTTTTTGGATGCAGTTCTCCGTAGAATTCCATGATTTTGGAGATTTTGAAAAATAAGAGATAATTCAGTTAACAAATCTACCTGCCATCCACTGACATGTCAAAAACCCACTAAATGTCCTCTGCCACATTATGCCATATTTGTAGTTTGTACACAAAGATGTGGCAGCAAAATTGTAAATAACCCCACAAATTTCTATTTTTGAAATCTACACACCATCATTTTTCATACATACATGCAGTTTTTTAGACGCAGGTCCCTAAAACTCTGCTTTTAGTAATTTTCTTATGAAAAAATGAAAGAAAAGAATGATTCAAAGTTAAATATTTACCAAAACCACTTAGCAAATATAAAAACCGACTGAGAAACTTCTCCTACATGTCCTGAATTAAATGGTATGCTACATGCATGTGTGCACAAGAAGCATGGCTAGCAAATAGCCACAAATGGATCTAAAATATAACTTGGTCTTTGATCTAAAGGCAGCTATTATTTTTTTTTCTGGCTAAATACAATTTACCTTGAAAACAAACCCAACAAGGATAATTTTATGGAAACCACATACCTCCAGATATTAGTGTGGCTATTCTAGCATTTATACATGCATCTTCAAGACAAGTTCTTTGTAGAAGATATGATGGTTATGTCACGCTAACCAGTTCGCTACCGGTTAGCATGACTTTAGCTCCATATTAGCGTGGATGACGGGTTCACACAAAATCAACCGCGCATTCCAACACCCACGATATAATATCGCTTTTGGCGTTAAAATCCGTAGTGGGTAAATCCCTTACTGGGATTTACCCACATTCACAAATGCGATATTAAATCTTCAACAGGACTTTTACCCAGAGGCGAAGCTGCTGAATTTGCAGAATATATGGATTTATAGCATTGGAACTGTGTAACCCATGGACACTTGTGAAGTGATTTGTATTAATAATGAAAAGGGTGAGTACAGGAGATACCAAATTTACTTATATTATTATAACAGACCGACCAATTGTGATGCCTTTGAACAAAAACATGTGATTTATCTCAAAGAACCATGAGAGTTGATAAGGAGCCAAATCAATGACCTACTGTCATAGGACCTTGCCAACCCAGTTAACTCAGCGACCCTACATCCCCCATAATCACTGCCATTCACAATACACTACCCTTGTCTCAGGCACTGATACCACTGATACATTTTCATAAATGAGATCTCCTTGATCAAGGATCTTCAACCTGTGGATCTTCTAAGTTACTAAAAACAACTCCCAGCATTCCCTGGCTGCCTTTTTCTTTTGTAGAATGCTTGTAGTAAATAATCAAAGGTGAAGTAGTTTCCACCTAGAAGCCTACAAGTTGGAGACCATTGTACTAGATGATACTACCATATATACCTGGGCATTTCCGACCCATAGTTCCTAGAAGATAGAAGATGAAACCACATGTCATGTCACTTCTTCAGAGTCTGTCACATGCATTGACATTTATTTTATTTTACCCTTTACATACTTAATTTTGATCCCTACCACAATTCAAATTGAATTGCTCTATTGTATTAAAGCCTGTGGCTTTAATACTAAAATGTATTTATACATGTTATAGTTTTTTTAAAATAATTTCTCTATAACTGCATAGACTTTTACACTTTTAACAGATATGGAAACTTGTATCCAGTGCCGTGAAGATCAATGGCCCATGATAACAGAACTGTCTGTATCCAGAGGACCATAGAATTTCTATCATATGAAGATTCTTTAGGACAATTGTTGGCTTCATTGTCAGTTGTTTTCTCTATTACAGTCATGTCAGTTCTAGTGACTTTTATAAAACACCATAAAACCCTGTGGTTAAAGCCAATAACCAAACCCTCAGTTACATCCTCCCTTCTCCCTCACATTGTCCTTCCTCTGCTGCTTCTTGTTCATTGGCCATCCAGAGAAGGTGACCTGCCTGCTCAGACAAGTTACATTTGGGATCAATTTCACAATCTCAGTATCTTGTGTTCTGCTAAATCAGTCACAGTTGTCATTGCCTTCAATGCCACCAAGCCTGGGAGCAAGATAAGAAATGGGTGGGAACAAGAGTGTCCATCTGCCTGGTCCTTCTCTGTACCCTGGTCCAGGTTGTGATATGCCTGGTCTGGCTGATCTCCTCCCCACCATTCCCAGACTATGACACTCACACTTACCCTGGGAATGATATTACAATGTAATGAAGGGTCTGTTCCTCTGTTCTACACTGTGATTGGTTACATGGATTCCTGTCTGCATAAGTTTCATTGTAGCTTTCCTGGTTAGGAAGTTACCAGCCAGTTTCAAGAGGCCCAGCTGATCACTTTCAGCATGCTGGTGTTCTGCAGTGTTTGGGTGTCCTTCATCCCAGCCTACCTGAGTACCAAGGGTAAATACATGGTGGCTGTGGAGATCTTTGCTATCCTGGCTTCCAGTGCAGGACTACTGGGCTGTATATTCATTCCCAATTGTTACATTATCCTGTTCCACCCCCTGAGCAGAACACCAGGAAACACATTTCTGGGAAAATGTAGCAACTTTTATATAACATGGTATGATACTTAAAGGGTAACTAAACTAATTTTAACACCTAATCTGAAAGCATCACTATCCAAAAGATATATGCAAATACTATACCAGTTTCATTTACATATTAGAATACTGGGATGGTATTTATAAGGGATCAATATAGTGAAAACAAAGGGGAACTAAAATCACCAGATAACATAATCTCAATAGACAGAGCACATTGACATGATACAAGCTGTTGTACCCTCTCCTCTTTGCTGTGGCTATTGGTTGATTGATGAAATCACCAGTGGGTATAAGGCCCAGCTTCCATTATCCACCTCTGTGTTTTTGGTGGAAGTATGCATTCCTTCACATGGTGAACAGTAGATCAAAACAAGAAAGCTTCAGTCTTGCCCACTAGAAGTTGACAGCCAATCATATCACAGCACAGGCCTGCACAGAGACCTTCCTCTGTTAGGCACAGATCTTGCTTCTGACACAGGAGATATATTTAACAGAGTGCAATTGTTGTGTGTGTGTTCGTTTTTCCCCAGACATTCTTTTGCATTCATACAAAAAACAAAAATATCTTTTAATCAATGTGCTTCCTATCACAGAAAGAAAAAAAATATAAGTGTGTGGGTTCAAACTTGTAATCTCACGGACAATGTAGAGTATTAGTCCACTAACACACCAGAGCAAACACAAAGAAAATGGCTAGAAACAGAGTATAGCAAAAATAAAAAAGTCAGGTAAAATCACTGACTATTCTGTATTGTTTTTTAGTAGACCTGTCTGCATTGCATTTCCTGCTTGCTAAAAAATAAACTGCTGGGTAACTGCAACAGTCTTATCAGGTACAACTTGTGTAAAGACATCTTGTACAGAAAACATGCACATAGATCCAAGGAATACTGGGGTCAGGTTGTGTGGCTAATAGGTGCATACAATAGAAGGACTGTGGAAGCATTTCTTAGGTTAAATTACAATAACTTTTACAGAAGTGTTACTGATCTGGTCAATGATTTATACAAAAAAGAGAAAAAGTTAATCAATGCACATTCCTATGCCCCATACAATAACATATTATCTCTGCACACTGCATTCATTATAACAAAGGTGTTTTAGTATGCATTACTGTGATACTGTGAGCACATTTGTAACTTATATAGAATTATAAGGGATTAATCCTAATCATTACCAGTAATTAGCCTTATATCAAACTGCACTGGTTTGTATGAAGGCTTAAAGGTATAAACTAATTACCAGCTATACTGTGTCATTTTTAGGTAATTGGTTTTAAAGGGCATTTCCACCCTAAAACTATTTTTTGCTTTAGTGTAGGGAGTACTATCCTGTGTACTTTTGCCATATACTTTATTATTTTTTTGGAACAGTTACTAAGATATTTTCAATTTGTTTTTTAGTGCTGCAATTGATTCTTCTCCTTCTATAGTGGAAGTAGTGTGCTTGTAACAGCAAAGTTCAGGGTACACTCTAGCCCTCCCCCTATTGCCAAATAGTTCTATAGCACAAGAAAAATGATGGGGGAGCACACTAATCGGGTGAATCCAAATGTGTTGAATAGACACTTTGATTCACCTGATTAGTTGTCCCCTATCATTTTCTTGTGCTATAGAAGTGTGCTTGTAGTCTATGGAGATATGTCTATTTATTAATAAATGTAGAATCAGTTAAACATGCAAACTAATTTGCAGGTCTCACTTGGGATTCTGGATTTTACATTAACCTTTTCCCTTCTTCTATAGTCTTCAGAACTACATGAGCTGATATTTTTGTGTGCAAGTAGCATGTGGATGTTATATTTAAATAAAGGCTTTATCAATAATGCTCCCATATACCCAATATTACATCAATTATCAATGATCAATTATCAATTATATTATATAAATATTTATATCTCCATAGGAGATTGCACTGAGTTTTTAGGAGCTACCATTGTGTGGGGGTATAGGATATTTCACTAGAAGGTGTATATGTATGTGTGTACTTCTCACTGTTATCATTTAAATAACCATCATAAATGTATATAAATTTAGCACTGACTTACATTAGGTACACACAAAATATACAAAATACATAAACTTACTTACAGAGCTGAGATCCCTATTTTAAAATGGAATGGTCAAATGGCAGCTTAACCACACCACAGCTTAAAGCAAAGACATGTACAGACAGGGTTTCTGTTTGTGTTCACAGTGCTATGTGCCTGAAAGAGAAAGAGATATTGCAATGAGATTGGCTTTCAGTTTTTAGGGGGTGGGTCAGGTAATCACAATCATTCTACTTTTTTAATTTGGATAATGAAAGACAGATGCATGTGTAAAAACAATAACTTAAACACAGTAGAGCACCAGAGAGAGAATATATGGGGGGCAAGTCACAGAATTCATTTGTTAATTAGTTAAATCAATAAAGACAGACCTAGCAAATGGAGAGGTTATTGTGCTAATATGAATGTACTCTGTATATATGCTTTCTTTAGTTGCCCTGTAAGCAAATAGAAAGATCTCTTAAGTGTTATATGTCATTTTTATTAATTGTCTTTAATACTTTATTTAATGTCTTGGCATTTGCATGTTCTACAATTACAAAGAAATAATAAAAAAAAGCTTTTTTAAAAAAAAATCCATCTTTTTGTTTGTGAAAGATTAGTGGCCTTCATATAAAATGCTTAAATGTTTTAATGGGATATATTTACCCCCAAAAAGCTTCCAACACCCTTACACATTTAAGAAATAACTGAAAAACAATCAGGGTTATTCAATAAAGTTCTTATTGTTTAAAATGGTGCTAATTTTGACCCAGACCTGCAGCATTATCCTATTTTGTTCCTCTGGAAGCGGTGACTGTCTGAGTAACAGTTTAAAAAACCCAACCAATCAGATGTTAGCTTCAAATGTTTAAATGATGTCTGATTATTTGGGGCAACATTAGCACCATTTTAAACATAAGAACTTTTATTGAATCTCCCTGAAAGTTTTTGTACATAATTTTTGTAACTAAACTGGATGTGTAGTGAAATAAACATTTTTCACAACAAATATTTTGATTATACAATTTTGTTACAAATGTATGTTATCAACTGTTTAAAATTTTGTATTGCAACTGTAATTTATTTTTACAATTCCCTGTTTTTAAACAACATTTTTCTTTACCAGAGTTTTTGAAAACCCGTTGGTAGAATGAAACCAGCGATTCAGACATCTCTACCTGTTAGACAATTATGTTATATTACCAATATACAGCTCTGATATGGCTACATTTACCTTAATACTTTCGGGAAATATGATCTTTATTTAACAGTACGATCGTTTAAGCAGACAATTATCAAGGACTGCCGTAGCCAGTTTCATTGCGGGTTCAAATGTCCACAAAAAGGCTTCGGTAAATATAAGTTCTGTGTATTATCAACAAAAGCACATTTGTAATTTATATAGAATTATAAGGGATTAATCCTATCATTTATCAGTAATTAGCCTTATAACAAACTGCACTAGTTTCTATGAAGGCTTACAAGGTATAAACTAATACCAGCTATACTGTGTCCATTTTTAGGTGTATAATTTACTAATCAATGTACATGGTGTAAGTTGTAGAGGGGTATGTTGTGCACAAAGTAAAATAAAAACAATATTCTGACCATCCCTTTTTTCTTAAATCCTATAAAACAGATATTGATATATATGATTATTTGAATGCAAGTTTGAATTGCATCAGCTCCTGGGGTGAGTTTTAAAGGAGTCAAAATTGTAATGTTCAATATGCCAATCTTATGAAGAGGGTCTAGACCCTTGAAACAATGTGATAATTTGATGTGCGGTTTGAAATAAATTCACTTCTTTGCATTGGAGTGCGCCTCTGCATCATATCTTTTTGATTCAATCTTATGGTAAGTTAAGCTGGTTACCCAAATGAAGGATCTTTAAAAGATGCAGACAGAATCTGTTGGGTGATTTTTAAGATCACCCCACACCGTCCCAAGCGTTCTCCTATTGTAAAGCATAAGGAGAAGCTCGGGACTGCACATTTCCCTCAGCTGCGGTCGACTACCTATACTTTAAGTACAGGATACTACCGCCAAGGGAAGTTCATATCAATTACGAGGCCGACAGTGAACGATAAAGGGCAAATCCCATTGGTACTGATGGGACAGTCACTTTATTGCTAACGTGTGTACCTACCTTTAAACTTCAATGTTGTGTGCTATTTATAATGATCATTCTCAGTAATGACATCAATGCTCCGACACCATGGACTTAAAGGATGCAGATTTATATCAATTTAGTCCACCCCCCCAAAAAAAAATAATTTACAGATGAAGGACCACCCAAACCCTAAGACCACAGTATTAACCGTTTCCCCTGACATTAAACAGAGATATCCAGTCAGATCTCCAGAAGCCTCTGTGGTAACATTGTAACATACTAACATAGTAATTTAGGTTGAATAGAGACATATGTCCATCAAGTCCAAAATTTTCTCCCTCCTAACATTGATCCAGAGGAGGGCAAAAAAAAAAACCTTATAAAAAGTGGGGAAATTCCTACGGACTCCCAAGCAGCTGGAAAGTATCCCTGTCGTCAACCAAAACTACAGTTTATGTATTAATACCAGTATTCTCAATATTATATAGTATCCCTGTACCAACCACAACTACAGTATATGTATTAATACCAGTAATTCTCAATATTATAATGTATCCCTGTTAGAGGAGGAGGTGAGGTCCTTAAACAAATTTCTGGAGCTAGGGGCCAAGTTAAAAGCAGGACCTCCAGGGTAGTGTTTTCAGAAATACTACCACAGCCACATGCTACGCTAGGGAGACAGCTGGAGCTTAGGAGCATTAATGCATGGCTAAGAGGTAGTGTAGGGAAAAAGGGGTTTGGGTTTATAGAGAATTGGGCAGACTTTGCTGTCGGCTACAAGCACTTTAGTAGGGATGGGTTGCACCTCACTTATGGCAAGCAGCTATTTTGGGGGAGATTTGGCTAGAGGGTTGAGGATATTTTAAACTAGTTTTTTTTTGGGGGGGTTATTATTCATCTCCCTGGGATAGATAGCCCAGGAGGAAAGCAGGGTGTAGATTGGCCAGTGGTGGTGGAAAGGGGGATGGGGCTAGCATAGAGGATAGGGAGTCATGTGTATTAAAGTGTATAAAAAATTACGAGATCATAATCTTAAATGTATGTTTGCAAAATGACAAAAGGGTGATTTGGAGATAATGGCATTGGATGAAAGTATGATGTAATAGGTTATAGCAGAAACGTGGTTGAACAGTTTCTCACGACTGTGCTGTAATTTAGAAGGATACTCCTTGGTTAGGCAGGACAGAAAAAAAAAGGGGAAGATATGTGTTTATATTTAAAAAAAATGAAATTTAAAAAAGAGATAACTAGCGATTGGATATTAAAGCGAAGGCAATATGGATGGAATTAGGCAACAGAAAAGGGGGTAATGTCATTGTTGGTTTCTGCTGTAAGCTGCCAAATGCTAGCAGAGGAGTGAGTCAGCTTCATATTGCAGTTGGCAAGGCTGCAAGTTTGGGGAGTGTGCATATTTTGGGTGACTGTAATTACCCTGACATTGATTGGTGTAGGGAACTGCCATCACAGAAAAAGCGATGAGTTCCTGAATTTGCTGCAGGATAATTTTCTCTCACAGGTGGTTGAGGTTCCTACTAGAAAAGAGCTCTGTTGGAACTGGTAACATCGTGGAGCTCATTATAGATATAAAGGTAATGTGAGGCTTAGGGAATAGTGACTATGAAATAGTGGCGTTTGGACTTTGTTATCATGTAACATAGTAATTAAGGTTGAATAAAGACATCCATCCATCAAGTCCAACCTATTCACTTTTTTTTTTTTTTTTTAACCCTACCTAACAGTTGATCCGAGGAAGGCAAAAAACCCCAGCTAAAAAGGGGGGAAAATTCCTTCCTGACTCCAAACGGCAATAGAAAGTATCCCTGGATCAACCAGATCTATATGCATTAATACCAGTAATTCTCAATTTTTTTAGTTTTAAAACTTATCCAGGCCTTTTTTAAAGTTATTCAATGAACTTGCCATTACCACCAATCTGCTGGAAGACAGTTCCACAGTTTCACACCCGTTCTCACTGTAAAGAAACCTCTCCTAACCTGAAGATGAAACTTCTTTTCTTCCAACCTTAAAGAGTCCACGTGTCCTCTGATATGACCTATTAGTGAACAATGCACCAGAGAGCTCATTGTATGGGCCATTATATATTTGTACAAGGTTATCATGTCCTCACGCAACCGCCGCTTCTCCAATGTTAACAGCCCTAACTTGTCTAATCTGCCTGCATATTCAAGCCCCTCCATTCCCCTTATTATTTTAGTTGCCCTTCTCTTGAACTGCCTCAATTTCCAAGATGTCCTTTTGTATATGGGATTCCAAAACTGCGCACCGCATATTCCAAATGAGGCCTTACCATGCCTTGTAAAGAGGGAGAATAATATTTTTTTCTCTTGAATCTATTCCCCTCTTTATACAGACAAATACTTGCTAGCTCTAGCTGTTGCTACCTGGCATGTTTGCTACAGCTAGTCTGTTATCTACCAGAACCCCCAAATCTTTTTCCATTACAGATGAACTTAACACAGAGTTTTTATGGTGTAGATGGCACAGGGATTATTAATCCCAAATGCATCACACATTTATCTACATTGAATCTCATCTGCCATTCTGCTGCCCATTTTGATAATCTATCTAGGTCTGCTTGCAGCACTTGCACATCATTGGAAGTTTCCAAAGCTCTGCATAATTTGTGTCATCAGCAACACAAGACCTTGCTCTCAATGCCCCCTTCTAAGTCATTTATAAACAGATTAAACAGAAGCGGCCCCAGTACAGACCCTGAGGCACTGCGCTTAGAACTTTAGCCCACATAGATGTAGCTCCATTAACCACCACTCTCTGTTTGCGGTCCATAACCAGTTCTCTATCCATGAACAAATGTTTTCTTCAAGGCCAACAGTCCTCAGTTTATACATTAGTCGCCTATGTGGCACAGTATCAAAAGCTTTTGCAAAATCCAAATATACCACATCCACTGCTGTGCCTGAGTCCAACTTCTTACTCACTTCTTCATAAACCAATTAAATTTGTCTGGCATGATCTATTTCTCATAATCCTCATGCTGACTACTACTACTAATAAGATGATCTCTGGAGACAAAGTCAAGGATATGATCCCTTAACAAAGTTTCCATCACCTTCCCTACCACTGATGTTAGGCTTACAGGTCTATAGTTACCAGGCTGTGAACGACTACCTTTTTTGAATATTGGTATTACATTGGCTTTTTTCCAATCCAGCGGCACATCCCCAGACAAAAAGCGAATCTGAAATATGAGAAACAGTGGTCTAGCTATAACTGAACTAAGCTCTTTTAAAATCCTAGGATGCAATCCATCTGGTCCTGGCGCTTTATTGATATTAACTTTGTCTAATTGTTTCCGTACCATATCCTCCGTTATCCAATGTGAAAACTCTTCATTTCTTCTCCCTGCATATTGCTACAATCCCTACCGTAAGGACAGGATTCTCAACAGTAAAAACTGATGTAAAAAACGTTTTTAGCAGATTAGCCTTTTCGGCATCCTCTACAACCACCTCAGCTCCCTTATTTAATGGTCCCACCTTCTCAGTCCTTATCTTTTTACCATTTATATACTTAAAAAACATTTTGGGTTGGACTTGCTTTGTTCGGCAATCCGTATTTCATTTTCTATTTTAGCTAGTTTAATTACTTTCTTGCACTCTTTATTAACAGCTTTTGCACTCCCTGTAAGCCTGTTCTGTGCCTTCTGTTTTCAAAATTTTAAAAGCCTTTTTTTTTTTTCCATCTCCCTTTTTACCTGAGCATTAAGCCATGCAGGACTGGATCTATTTTTTTTACACTTGTTACCTAAAGGTACCGATTTAGAAATGTAATAGTTTAATATCCCTTTAAAGTGGTCCACATCTGCTCAGTATCTTTACCTGAAACAGTTCCCCCCAGTCTATGAGCAGGAGCGATTCCTTTAACAGCATAAATTAGCTTTCCTAAAGTTAAAAGTTTTTGTTTAAGCCAGTGCACTTTAGTTTTTTGCAACCTATATTAAATGACACTATATCATGGTCACTATTCCCTAAGCTTCCCATTACCCTCATCTCCAAAATGAGCTCAGGGTTATTAGATATCACCAGATCCAACAAACGCATTCTGTCTAGTAGGAACTTCTACCATCTGTGAAGAAAATGCTCATATAGGAAATTTAAGAACTTTATACCTTTTGAGGTGCTGGCAGTCCCTTACTCCATCTATGTCAGGGTAGTTAAAATCCCCCATGACCAGAACATGCCCCATACCAGCAGAGCCTTCGCCAACTGCATATGGAGATTCATTTCCACCTCTTCCCTCGCATTTGGCAGCTTATAACCATACTCAACAATTAATTCCTACCTTCTTGCTTCCTGTACACAGTTCCACCCATAATGTTTTCTGCCGTATCGTTTGCTCCCCCATCTATTCCATCTTTTAAATTTGGCTTCAATTCCTGTTTACATACATACATACTCCTCCTCCTTTCTTATTAACTCGGTCATGTCTAAATAAGGAGTATCCTTCATATTTACTGTCCAGTCGTGTGAATCATTAAGCCATGATTCTGCTATACCAATTACATCATACCTTTCCTTTAATGCTATTATTTCAAGTTCGCCGGTTTTTTTTCCAGCCAAACTCCTTGCATTTGTAAACATACATTTTAGATTATCAATTGATTTACTTCTATACATGGTCGTACATGCCTCCTTATCCTCTATGCTCCCCCCTCCCCCCTTCTCCTCCCTCCGTTGTGTTACTAGCCCCCAGATCCCTAACTTCTCTATCTACCCCTGTGTAGTTAACACATTCCCTCCCCCCCCACTCACTAGTTTAAAATCTCCTCCAACCCCCTATCTTCTCCCCCAAAACTGCTGCACCATCACCATTGAGGTGCAATCCGTCTCTACTAAGAGCCTGTAGCCAACAGAAAAATCAGCCCAGTTCTCTAAAACCCAAACCCCATCTCCTTACACCACCCTCTTAGCTACGCATTTATACTCCTGAGCTCCCGTTGTCTCCCTAGCGTACACGTGGCTGCGGTAGTATTTCTGAAATCACTACCCTGGAGGTCCTTGCTTTTAACTTGGCCCCTAATTCTCGGAAATCATTTTTAAGGACCTCACCTCCACCTCTAACTTTGTCATTGGCACCAATGTGAACCAGACCGCCGGGTCACTCCCAGCCCCACCTAATATCTGTATCGAAAGAAAAAGTGCTCTGGGTTAACAAAGACATTTAATTTCGGAAAGCAAATTTTCCCAGGTTAAAAGCAGCTCTTTAGAATGTCAACTGGGATAATGTATTATCAGGTAATCAGGTACTGAACAGAAGTGTACTGTGTTAAGGGGATTTTAAGCCAGTTCACATATAAATTTATACCCTTGGGAAAATGTAAAAAAATAAATCCGCGCCTATGTGGCTGAATTCTGATGTAAAGGGCTAGCCCACACTGACACGATTTTTTTTTTTCAATACGAAATCGCAGCAACGCATGCGATTGCACTTGCGTTTACGTATGCGATACGCAAACGCATGCGATCACCATTTTAAAAGCGCAATCGCATGCGATTTCGTATCTAATGAAGAAATCGCATGTGCAAACACAACGAAATCGCACATGAAATCGCATGCAGTGCATTGTGGCCATGGAAAGGGGAAAAAAGGCATTTAATAGTTTAATTAAACTATGTAGTCTATTTTTATTGACCTGCACTTTATGTGAGTGTCAGTATGTGGGATGTACATCACATTCCCTGAAATCAAGGATCAGGGAACAAGATATAACCAATAAAAATGAAAATAGTCCTATGGGAGACATTTTAATATTTGCAATAAAGCTAATCTGAAATATTTAAAGGTACAGGGGATACAAAGGGTTTTTTCTGATACTAGGGTTAGAAATAGATTATCTTTGCTACGGAAATCTGAGGTAAAATAGATTTTATCCTGGAAACCTGGCGTCTCGCTGGTTTGATTTCCAGGTATGATATCCTATGCTATATAGATTAACCTGGATCTACAAGGGTTGATATGTTTCTCTAGATATATATAGAAAGCAATATGCTCCCCCTCACTTACTGTATTTTCCCTATTACGGAGTATTTCTCCTAGTATGGAGTTTAAACTACTTAAAACCCTCTGTACACTTACCTTATGGTCTTTTGGTTATTAAGAACCTAGGGAACTTCAATCATTGTTTCTTCTGACACGTTTACGCACATCTTTAGGTATGCGGTGAGTTTTTAATCCGTTTTGTATCGGTATTGTATTTACATATGTTATCTGTATTTGCCCAATTGTAACTTGGCATACGTGTGGACCACTCCCCCTTGTTAATAGGTGTTCCTATAGAGGTGTGGTCCCCAGAATAGAACTCCTAACCTATGAGTAAGGGCCGTACGCTGCTCAAAACGCTTAAGGCGGTATGCCTTTTGTTTGTGCCATTTTTTAAATTAATAAAGATTACTGTTTCTACACCTGAGCCGACTCGATCCAGTTTTTCCGGTGTGTGCATTGGTTGATGCTTCTACTTTGGACTGTGTATGGACCTTAGCAAGGGTTCGGGGCTGGCAGCACCCGGACCACCGTGGGAAAGCAGTGAGTGATTATAGCTTGAATCACCTGAATGATTGTCCCCATATGAAATGATTAAGCGATAGACCTGAGGTTTTTGACCCCCAGGTCTCACTGTTAAATTGTGTGAAGAACAGAAAGGGAATTTAGGGATTTAAAAACTGTAACAAGGAGTGTAAGAACATAAAAACTAGCTAAAATTATTAATGAAGTTAGGATAGCTGAAGAAAGCATCACTAAGCCTAACTTTTTTTTAAGTATATTAATATTAAAGAAAGATGCAGACTGAAAATGTGGCACCATTAATTAATGGGGATAGTTAGTTACGTAGAATGGCGATCAATGGTACAAAAACAACTAAAATAATAATAAATCTCTCTGGGCTGATAAAATACATCCTCAGGTCCTTAGGAACTAATTGTTTTATCTAGGCCATTGTTTCTTTATTTTTGCTGGTTTCCCTCATGTCCGGTGGTGTGCCTCTGGATTGGAAAAAGGCTGATGTTATTCCAATATTCAAAAAGGGTAGTCGTTCACAGCCGGGTATTACGGCCTGTAAGTTTAACTTCATGGTGGGGAAGATCCTGGAAAGTTTAATAAGGAACATGTTGCTTGTGAAGTTCTCATTCATTCAGGTCATGGATGAATGAGAACATCAAATACCTTTGTGTTTTGGTTTTCTGTAACCTCTACTTCAGTTTACCATTCTCCTTAACTTCTACCAAGCAGTCCAAGAAAGCCAGTTTGTTGTTTTTTGTACCTCTCCCTTGTAAATTTGACATTTTGGTCTACCCATTGATGTCTGCCATGTACAATGCTGTTTTGACACCTTACTCTGGGCGTTCCTATAACACCTCTTAGCCACTATCCAATCACACCCTTAACACCTGGCTGTGATATGCTAATGGGATTTTCCAGGATACATAATTACCACAGATTTCTTGTACAAGTCATTCTGAATTGAGAAAGCCAGTCGGATGATAGCGAAACGCTTTGAAAACTAAACTTTAAGTCCAGTTGATCTAATTGAATACAACAGATAAGGGAACAGTTTCTAGAGTATGTTTCAAGGACTGACGTTATAAGTAGTAACCAGAATGGATTTAGGGAATAGATCTTGTCAAACTAACTTGCTTGGCTTTTATGATGTTAGTGTTAATAATGTTGATACATGTAAGGTGATGCATTTGGGATTTAATAATCCCTGTGCCCCCTACACTACAATAAATACTCTGTGTTATTGCATCTGTAATGGAAAAAGATTTGGGGGTTCTGGTAGATAATAGACTTAAAGGATATGTACACTGTAAAACAAAGTTTAGTTTACTGGATAGCTGTAGCTTTAAAACTAAAGGTACATTTTTTTTTTCAATCCCCCCCCCCCCCATAGCCTACCTTTCCTCCTTGAATCTTGCTGTGTTCCTGCTCTTGTACATTGCAGCTGGTGCTCCACCCCCACGAGATCCTGAATGGAAGGCTAGCTTCTGGTCCTCTAAACCTTAAATTTGTGTTTCCAGCCTGCATGCCACGAGGCCGCGAGAGCAAAGGGGATGGGGGGATGGAACAAAAAAATTTAATAAAAAAATGTACACACCTTTAGTTTTAAAGCTACGTCTATCCAGTAAACTAAACTTTGTTTTACAGTGTACATATCCTTTAACTGTAGCAAACAATGCCAGGCAGCAATGGCAGTCTAGACAAGTTAGGGCTGTGTTTGCGTGGGGATATGATCACTTTATACAAATATATTAATGGGCCATACAATGAACTCTCTGGTGCATTGTTTACTAATAGGTCATATCAGAGGACACGTGGACATTCTTTAAGGTTGGAAGAAAAGAAGTTTCATATTCAGGTTAGGAAAGGTTTCTTTACAGTGAGAACGGTGAAACTGTAAAAATGGGCTATATAAGTTTCTAATATAAAAAAAATATTGAGAATTACTGGTATTTATACATATTCTGTAGTTCTGGTTAGTACAGGGATACTATATAATATTGAGAATTACTGGTATTAATACATATACTGTAGTTCTGGTTAGTAAGGGATACTATATAATATTGAGAATTACTGGTATTAATACATATACTTTAGTTCTGGTTGGTACGGGATACTATATAATATTGAGAATTACTGGTATTAATACATAAACTGTAGTTCGGTTGGTACAGGGATACTATATAATATTGAGAATTACTGTATTAATGCATATACTGTAGTTCTGGTTGGTACAGGGATACTATATAATATTGAGAATTACTGGTATTAATACATATACTGTAGTTCTGGTTGGTACAGGGATACTATATAATATTGAGAATTACTGGTATTAATACATACACTGTAGTTCTGGTTGGTACAGGGATACTATTAATATTGAGAATTACTGGTATTATACATATACTGTAGTTCTGGTTGGTACAGGGATACTATATAATTGAGAATTACTGGATTAATCCATCACTGTAGTTCTGGTTGGTACAGGATACTATATAATATGAGAATTACTGGTATTAACACATACACTGTAGTTCTGGTTGATACAGGGATACTATATAATATTAGAATTACTGTATTAATACTATACTGTATTTCTGGTTGGGTACAGGGATACTATAAATATTGAGAATTACTGGTATTAATACATATACTGTAGTTCTGGTTAGTACAGGGATACTATTAATATTTGATAATTACTGGTATTAATACATTACTGTATTCTGGTTGGTACAGGGTACTATATAATATTGAGAATTACTGGTATTAATACTATACTGTAGTTCTGGTTAGTACAGGGATACTATATAATATTGATAATTACTGGTATTAATACATATACTGTAGTTCTGTTGTTAGAGGGATACTATATAATATTGAAAATTACTGGTATTAATACATATCCTGTATTTCTGGTTGGTACGAGATACTATATATATTGAGAATTACTGGTATTAATACATATACTGTAGTTCTGGTTGTAGGGATACTATATATATTGAGAATTATTGGTATTAATACATACTGTAGTTCTGGTTGGTACAGGATAGATAAATATTGAGAATTACTGGTATTAATACATATACTGTAGTTTGGTTGGTACAGAGATACTATATAATATTGAGAATTACTGGTATTAATCATATACTGTATTCTGGTTGGTACGGGGATACTATATATATAGAATTTACTGGTATTAATACAATACTGTAGTTTCTGGTTGGTAGGGATTCATATAATATTGAGAATTACTGGTATTAATACATATACTGTATTTCTAGTTTGGTAGGTAATACTACATATATTGAGAATTACTGGTATTAATACATATACTGTAGTTTCTGGTTGGTAACAGGGATACTATATAATATTGAGAATTACTGGTATTAATACATATACTGTAGTTCTGGTTGGTACAGGGATACTATATAATATTGAGAATTACTGGTATTAATACATATACTGTAGTTTCTGGTGGTACAGGGATACTATTAATATTGGAATTATTGGTATTATACATATAATGTAGTTCTGGTTGGTACAGGGATTCTATATAATATTGAGAATTACTGGTATTATACATATACGTAGTTCTGGTTGATAAGAGCATAATAATAATATTGAGAATTACTGGTATTAATACATATACTGTAGTTCTGGTTGATAAAGGACACTATATAATATTAGAATTACTGGTATTAATACATATACTGTAGTTCTGTTGGTACAATCTATTAAATATTTAGGAATTACTGGTATTATACAATCTGTAGTTCTGGTTGGTGCGGGGATACTATATAATATTGAGAATTACTTGGTATTAATACATATACTGTAGTTCAATTGGTACAGAGATATTATATAATATTGAGAATTACTGGTATTAATACATATACTGTAGTTCTGGTTGGTACAGGGATACTATATAATATTGAGAATTATTGGTATTTATACATTAATGTAGTTCTGGTTGGTACAGGGATTCTATATAATATTGAGAATTACTGGTATTAATACATATACTGTAGTTCTGGTTGATAAGGGGACACTATATAATATTGAGAATTACTGGTATTAATACATATACTGTAGTTCTGGTTGGTACAGGGATTCTATATAATATTTGAATTACTGGTATTAATACATATACTGTAGTTCTGGTTGGTGCGGGGATACTATATAATATTGAGAATTACTGGTATTAATACATATACTGTAGTTCTAATTGGTACAGAGATATTTATAATATTGAGAATTACTGGTATTAATACATATACTGTAGTTCTGGTTGGTACAGGGATACTATATAATATTGAGAATTACTTTATTAATACATATACTGTAGTTCTGTTGGTACGGGGATACTATATATATTGAGAATTACTGTTATAAATACATATACTGTATTCTGGTTAGTACAGGGATACTTATAATATTGAAATTATTGTATTAATACTATACTGTGTTCTCTGGTTGATTCAGGATACTATATAATATTGAGAATTACTGGTATTAATACATATACTGTAGTTCTGGTTGATCCAGGATATGCCCAGTTCTATTTGGAGTCAGGAAGTTTGCTTTCCACTATAGCAACTGTTGGTAGGGTTAAGAGGAGATGGGTGTCTTTATTCAACCTCAATTACTATGTTACTAACTATTACATTACCAGTTATGTAGTTCTAAACTATATATTAAGTAAATGTAAAATGTAAAAAAAAATGAATGCACTTATTGTTACTACTCAGTTATGTAGCTCTAACTCCTGAAAGGTTACATTTTATGATAATGTTACAATCTAAATATGAAAAGTATTTACTTAAGGATTAAAAAAAAAAGTTTAGTTCTCCTTTACTAAAAGTGGATTTAATAGCAATTATACTCTAATAACAGTTTTATATTTCTATTATATGTTTATAATATAATATTTTTTTTTATTTTTGTGGTTTTGTGGGGTGACAGGAAACTATTCATACAGTTTCCTACATTGGCACAATCGCTTTCCCCATAACTAGACTCTCATACTGTTGATATTTCCATCATATACTGGTCTCTCTAGCAATAGAAATCTTCAATTTCTTTTTTACATCCTATGCACAATTGGATTAAACTCCCTTGAGTATTTTATTTGTCTGCCTTATGGAAATTCACTGAAATTAGTCTTAACTTGTCCGGCTAGAATAGATGGGGTGAATAACCTAAATAACTGGATGGTACATTATCTGTAGGCCAGAATCTGTCTAGTTTAAGAAACATTAAATTACTGTTATTATAATTTACAGGTTAGATAGAGGAGAATGTTCAGGATCTGTTATATAAACAGGTGTGATAGTCCATGTTCCTATTACATTACAGGATGAGCTGGAGAGATTTGTTAATATTTCTATCATTTATTACATAGTCTGAATAGAGAATATGGACCATTGGAAATGGGAATGTAAATTAAGTTTTCATAGGTCTCATCTGAACTGAGTTTGTGTTTGATCTGGAATGGAAGTCCCTGTCCGGCATGGAGCTTGTGTATCAGCAGACGGACCAGTTGTAACCATTACAATGCAGGTAACAATCTCTCTGTCTGCTCTTAACCTACAGTTCAGTTAACTGTAAAACAATTCCTAATGTGTCTTCCCTTCTGGGGTCGTTTACTGGGCAGGAAACTTACTCTCTCATTGGCTTTAATCTTACTATTTACTCCTGTAGCTGATAGTCAATGCACCTTAAAGAAAAAATTTCCTAATTCCAATGTGTACCAGGCTGGAGATATTTTATTTGGAGGAATAACAAAAGTCAGTACTCCTGTAGATAAATTAACTGATTTCCGTAAGGGGAATTATTTTAATGTATATCCAAGGTAAGTAAATTTGGAATTATTTGATTTTAAAGTATTGAGACTACTAGGACACAATCCATATGTAAATAACTGTACAATAGGAAACAGTCTGTAATTACAATGGAACTTTACAATTCACCGCACATTCATAGACAACAGAAGATAACACCCATAGATGTCAAGATAACACCCATAGATGTCAAGATAACAGTCATAGATGTCAAGATAACACCCATAGATGTCAAGATAACAGTCATAGATGTCAAGATAACACCCATAGATGTCAAGATAAGTCATAGATGTCAAGATAACACCCATAGATGTCAAGATAACATCCATAGATGTCAAGATAAGTCATAGATGTCAGATAACACCCTATCATGTCAAGATACACCCATGATTGTCAAGAATAACACACCCATAGATGTCAAGATAACACCCAAAGATGTCAGATAACACCATAGATTCAAAAAACAGTTAGCTTGTAAACTAAAGGTACATTTTTTTTTTTCAATCCCCCCCCCCCATAGCCTACCTTTCCTCCTTGATCTTGCTGTGTTCCTGCTCTTGTACATTGCAGCTGGTGCTCCACCCCCACGAATCCTGAATGAAGGCTAGCTTCTGGTCCTCTAAACCTTAAATTTGTGTTTCCAGCCTGCATGCCACGAGGGCCGCGAGAGCAAAGGGGATGGGGGATGGAACAAAAAAATTTAATAAAAAAATGTACACACCTTTAGTTTTAAAGCTACGTCTATCCAGTAAACTAACTTTGTTTTACAGTGTACATATCCTTTAACTGTAGCAACAATGCCAGGCAGCAATGGCAGTCTAGACAAGTTAGGGCTGTGTTTTGCGTGGGATATGATCACTTTATACAATATATTAATGGGCCATACAATGAACTCTCTGGTGCATTGTTTACTAATAGGTCATATCAGAGGACACGTGGACATTCTTTAGGTTGGAAGAAAGAAGTTTCATATTCAGGTTAGGAAAGGTTTCTTACAGTGAGAACGGTGAAACTGTAAAAATGGGCTATATAAGTTTCTAATATAAAAAAATATTGAGAATTACTGGTATTTATACTATTCTGTAGTTCTGGTTAGTACGGGATACTATATATATTGAGAATTACTGGTATTAATACTATACTGTAGTTCTGGTTAGTAAGGGATACTATATAATATTGAGAATTACTGGTATTAATACATATACTTTAGTTCTGGTTGGTACAGGGATACATATAATATTGAGAATTACTGGTATTAATCATAAACTGTAGTTCTGGTTGGTACAGGGATACTAATAATATTGAGAATTACTGGTATTATGCATATACTGTAGTTCTGGTTGGTACAGGGATACTATATAATATTGAGAATTACTGGTATTAATACATATACTGTAGTTCTGGTTGGTACAGGGATACTATATAATATTGAGAATTACTGGTATTAATCACATACACTGTAGTTCTGGTTGGTACAGGGATACTATATAATATTGAGAATTACTGGTATTAATACATATACTGTAGTTCTGGTTGGTACAGGGATACTATATATATTGAGAATTACTGGATTAATACATACACTGTAGTTCTGGTTGGTACAGGGATACTATATATAATGAGAATTACTGGTATTAACCACTACACTGTAGTTCTGGTTGATACAGGGTACATATAATATTGAGAATTACTGGTATTAATACATATACTGTAGTTCTGGTTGGTACAGGGATACTATATAATATTGAGAATTACTGTATTAATACATATCGTAGTTCTGGTTAGTACAGGGATACTATATAATATTGATATTACTGGTATTAATACATGTACTGTGTTCTGGTTGGTACAGGATACTATATAATATTGAGAATTACTGGTATTAAACATATACTGTATTTCTGGTTAGTACAGGGATACTATATAATATTGATAATTACTGGTATTAATACATAACTGTAGTTCTGGTTGGTAGAGGGATACTATATAATATTGAGAATTACTGGTATTAATACATATACTGTAGTTCTGGTTGGTAACAGTACTATTAATATTGGAGAATTACTGGTATTAATCATATACTGTAGTTCTGGTTGGTAGAGGGATACTATATAATATTGAGAATTATTGGTATTAATACATATACTGTAGTTCTGGTTGGTACAGGGATAGTATATTATTGAGATTACTGGTATTAATACATATACTGTAGTTCTGGTTTGGTACAGAGATACTATATAATATTGAGAATTACTGGTATTAATACATATACTGTAGTTCTGGTTGGTACGGGGATACTATATAATATAGAGATTTACTGGTATTAATACATATACTGTAGTTCTGGTTGGTAGGGGGATTCTATATAATATTGAGAATTACTGGTATTAATACATATACTGTAGTTCTAGTTGGTACGGGGATACTACATAATATTGAGAATTACTGGTATTAATACATATACTGTAGTTCTGGTTGGTACAAGGGATACTAATAATATTGAGAATTACTGGTATTATACTATACTGTAGTTCTGGTTGGTACAGGGATACTATATAATATTGAGAATTACTGGTATTAATACATATACTGTAGTTCTGGTTGGTACAGGGATACTATATAATATTGAGAATTATTGGTATTTATACATATAATGTAGTTCTGGTTGGTACAGGGATTCTATATAATATTGAGAATTACTGGTATTAATACATATACTGTAGTTCTGGTTGATAAGGCATAATATATAATATTGAGAATTACTGGTATTATACATATACTGTAGTTCTGGTTGATAAAGGGACACTATATAATATTGAGAATTACTGGTATTAATACATATACTGTAGTTTCTGGTTGGTACGGGATTCTATATAATATTTAGAATTACTGGTATTACCAATACTGTAGTTCTGGTTGGTGCGGGGATACTATATAATTGAGAAATTACTGGTATTAATACATATACTGTAGTTCTAATTGGTACAGAGATATTATATAATATTGAGAATTACTGGTATTAATACTATACTGTAGTTCTGGTTGTACAGGGATACTATATATATTGAGAATTATTGGTATTTATCATATAATTAGTTCTGGTTGGTACAGGGATTCTATATAATATTGAGAATTACTGGTATATACATATACTGTAGTTCTGGTTGATAAAGGGACACTATAAATATTGAGAATTACTGGTATTAATACATATATCTGTAGTTCTGGTTGGTACAGGGATTCTATATAATATTTAGAATTACTGGTATTAATACTATACTGTAGTTCTGTTTGGTGCGGGGATACTATATAAATTGAGAATTACTGGTATTAATACATATACTGTAGTTCTAATTGGTACAGAGATATTTATATATATTGAGAATTACTGGTATTAATACATATACTGTAGTTCTGGTTGGTACAGGATACTATATAATATTGAGAATTACTTTATTAATACATATCTGTAGTTCTGGTTGGTACGGGGATACTATATAATATTGAGAATTACTGGTATAAATACATATACTGTAGTTCTGGTTAGTACAGGGATCTATATAATATTGAGATTATTGGTATTAAATACATACTGTAGTTCTGGTTGATTCAGGGATACTATATAATATTGAGAATTACTGGTATTAATACATATACTGTAGTTCTGGTTGATCCAGGGATATTGCCCAGTTGCTATTTGGAGTCAGGAAGTTTGCTTTCCTCTATAGCAACTGTTAGGTAGGGTTAAAGAGGAGGATGGGTGTCTTTATTCAACCTCAATTACTATGTTACTAACTATTACATTACCAGTTATGTAGTTCTAAAACTATATATTAAGTATAATGTAAAATGTAAAAAAAAATGAATGCACTTATTGTTACTACTCAGTTATGTAGCTCTAACTCCTGAAAGGTTACATTTTAGATAAATGTTACAATCTAAATATGAAAAGTATTTACTTAAGGATTAAAAAAAAAAAGTTTAGTTCTCCTTTACTAAAAGTGGATTTAATAGCAATTATACTCTAATAACAGTTTTATATTTCTATTATATGTTTATAATATAATATTTTTATTTTAGTTTTGTGGTTTTGTGGGGTGACAGGAAACTAGTCATACAGTTTCTACATTGGCACAATCGCTTTCCCCATAACTAGACTCTTCATACTGTGATATTTCCATCATAATACTGGTCTCTAGCAATAGAAATCTCAATTTCTTTTTTACATCCTATGCACAATTGGATTAAACTCCCTTGAGTATTTTATTTGTCTGCCTTATGGAAATTCACTGAAATTAGTCTTAACTTGTCCTGCTAGAATTAGATGGGGGTGAATAAACCTAAATAACTGGATGGTACAATTATCTGTAGGCCAGAGATCTGTCTAGTTTAAGAAACATTAAATTACTGTTATTATAATTTACAGGTTAGATAGAGGAGAATGTTCAGGATCTGTTATATAAACAGGTGTGATAGTCCATGTTCCTATTACATTACAGGATGAGCTGTGAGAGATTTGTTAATATTTCTATCATTTATTACATAGTCTGAATAGGAGAATATGGACCATTGGAAATGGGAATGTAAATTAAGTTTTCATAGGTCTCATCTGAACTGAGTTTGTGTTTGATCTGGAATGGAAGTCCCTGTCCAGGCATGGAGCTTGTGTATCATGCAGACGGACCAGTTGTAACCATTACAATGCAGGTAACAATCATCTCTGTTCTGCTCTTAACCTACAGTTCAGTTAACTGTAAAACAATTCCTAATGGTCTTCCCTTCTGGGGTCGTTTACTGGGCAGGAAACTTACTCTCTCATTGGCTTTAATCTTACTATTTACTCCTGTAGCTGATAGTCAATGCACCTTAAAGAAAAAATTTCCTAATTCCAATGTGTACCAGGCTGGAGATATTTATTTGGAGGAATAACAAAAGTCAGTACTCCTTGTAGATAAATTAACTGATTTCCGTAGGGGATTATTTAATGTATACAAGGTAAGTAAATTTGGAATTATTTGATTTTAAGTATTGAGACTACTAAACACAATCCATATGTAAATAACTGTACAATAGAAACAGTCTGTAATTACAATGGAACTTTACAATTCACCGCACATTCATCGACAAACAAATAACACCATAGATTCAAATACACCCATCGATGTCAGATAACGTCATAGATCAAGTACACATAGATGTCAAGATAACAGTCATAGATTTCAAGATAACACCCATAGATTCAGATAAGCATAAGTGTCAAGATACACCTAGATGTCAAGATAACATCCATAGATGTCAAGATAAGTCATAGATGTCAAGATAACACCCATAGATGTCAAGATAACACCCATAGATGTCAAGATAACACCCATAGATGTCAAGATAACACCCATAGATGTCAAGATAACACCCATAGATGTCAAAAAAACAGCCATAGATGTCAAGATAACACCCATAGATGTCAAAAAACAGCCATAGATGTCAAGAAAAAAAGATGTTTTGTACAATTGTTGGCTGATCGTCCATACAGATCCAACGATTGTACATTATCAGAATAGACAGTTATCGTACAACTGTGATTGTTGTGTCTATGGGCACCGATAGTCATGCTAACTTTTTGTAAATGGTTTAGTGTCACCTTAAATGGGAGTTTTAGTGCTGCATCTCTTTGTAAATTTCCAAATGTTCTAGTTTGTTTGAAATTTTATATCTACTGTATAACCAGTTTATTGTTTTTCCTCAAAATTTTAAATGTAAAATCTCCATTGTATTTGGTCAGAAGGACCATTAATTACTTGTTTAAAGGGGAAATGTGGTCTCCATTCAAGTGCCTCCTGTTCAAAGAGCATAATTGTAAATGACTCCAGGATAATTATTATTACTGCAGATTTATATAGCGCCAACATCTTCCGTAAGTGGTTAGGGATTTCCTATTGCATTTCCCTTGATGGAAGCCTTTTCACTTTTATACATAAAATTGTAACTAAAACCCTTGTGTTTTTACGTGTTTGCACTAGCACAGATATTAAGATATTATATGGGCCCAGGAAGTGCATTGAAAATCTTTTCATTGTTTGTAACAGTTTTTTTTTTAAACACAATATATTTTTATAGGGGGTTATGATACAGCTTGAGGAGAAAAAGTGAACTTTACTTTACATTATATAACTTTAGATTCACAACAGCTAGTGCCATCATCCTAGGCTTAGTTCACTTTTTGAATTTGGAGTGGAGTAACTGCAGGCACTGCAGGCCCCATGATGGCGGGATGAAAAGGACCCACATTTTACTAATGTATGAATTAAGGTCTTTTGGAACACATTTGTTAATGATAAGAAATTGACTACAGAGATTTGTTGTCAATGGATCTTCATCTTTGTGGTTAGTGGTAAACATAGTATTTGTATTGGTGCCACTTTCTATTAACCACAAAGACATTAAAAACTACTGATGTGCAGTTTATTATAAGGGTAGCAAAAAGAAAATATGAAATTCATTTTTAATAAACATAAAGAGATGAATTGGGAATTCCTATACTATAAAAGGGTCTGTAAATATCTGATGGAAAAGG
The DNA here is from genome assembly GCA_019447015.1 of Hymenochirus boettgeri. Taxonomy (NCBI): domain Eukaryota; kingdom Metazoa; phylum Chordata; class Amphibia; order Anura; family Pipidae; genus Hymenochirus; species Hymenochirus boettgeri. The sequence continues at coordinate 61,896 of JAACNH010000571.1, forward strand.
ATCTACAAATTCTTGTAGGTACAGACCTTAGCAGTAGCAAACAGTGCCAAACAGCAACCTAAAGCTAGCAACCTGTGTTTACTGTGGCACTTCACAACAGTAACGCTTGACATCACTAAGTAACTGAACTTCGTATTTATAAGGCCGCAAAATGTCCACCATTGCTGTTACAAAGTTGCCAGTAGTGTTGTATGTGTGCGTTTCACCTGTGCACATCATATAGCTCGTCACGTCTTCTAGTGCAGGGACCCTCGCACCCCTCTAGGGGACCTTGAAAGAGCCCTTTTGGAGCTTGGGGTGTCCCAAAGTTTGAAATCAGGACCCTCCTCCCAAGCCCTGATAAGAACCTTTGCAATGACTGACAAGTGCCTTTGGGACTTGTCTGGGGCATCTATACTGAAAAAAAGCTTATTTTAAATTTATCACAACTGGAAACTATAATTCTTCCCAACCACCACTGTATCATTATTTTGTTAATCTGCCCCCTATTTCTTTAGATATCCAATCTAAAACATCTTACATTTCAGCTGTCATCAAGTTCCTTGCTCTTAAAACTGTTTTTCTGTGAGCAGTTTTACTGTAGCTGGAATGGTGACAGAGTTTTGACAGTTAAAATGCTGTATGCTGTGTGCAGGTTTGACAGTTGGTTTATGGGAAAAAAGTCAGGTGATGGAAGTGGGAGTGGTTAAAAAAGGGAGGGGGGATACCGCTCCTGAGCAAAACATGTGCTGGATTGAAGGCATGCAGCAAGACACACACCTCAGAGTAAGTGCAACGTATTCAATTATAGATTAATATGAGGCAAGTCCTTTTTCAGTATAGTGTCCCTTTAAGGGGTCCTGCAGCTCAAACCAGAACCACCCTGGCCCAAACAAGAGCCCTTGCGGCCCATACAAAGGCCATTGTTGGGGTTCCCGCAGCTCAAAATCAGGATCCCCCATTGGCTCTTAACAAAGCCCTCGGAAGGGATGATTGCAGGATCTGCAGCTTAAAAACAGGCCCCCTGACTCTTAACAAAGGCAACTCTAACAAGAGCCTTTAAAATAGGGGGTCCCACAGCTCAAATCCGGGACCACCCCGTGGTTGTTAAAAGGACCTTTCCAGGTCTCCGCCATCTTCTTCTTTTTTTCTTCGCTGGCCTTTGCCTTTTTATCTTGATCTAGGGGTCCTCTGTCTTCTTTAACATCCAACATTTTCTGAGCTCTGCACAGGTTTGCATGTTTGAAGAAATTCCAAATCCATATGATTGTTGAATATTCCAATCTTAACAATCATATTTTGAGAAAATATTAATATATGATGTCAGTACTGCACATTAATGAGATTTAATGAATATGTAAATCCCAATTTAGGAAGAAAATTTACAAGCTGTGATTGGAGTCTAGATATGGGGAGAAAATGTTGAATTTCCTTTTACTAGTGGTGACAACTTTAAAATTATTGCTTAGTCTCTATTTCTATACCCCTTAAGGGCTGGGAAATAGCATTGGTACATAAACCAATACAACTGAGGGTTGCGCTCTCCAAGATAAATTCAAATTTCTTAGTGACCACACATCAAGGTACACAATGTTTTTGGGGGAAAAGTGCCCCTATAAGTGCAAGCAATTATACAGATGATTAAAATGAAATACAATTGCATATATAGGTTAAAAAATAAATATTATATATATATTTATATATATCATATATTATATATATATATATATATATATTATGGATAAGTGGAGCATGGAGCAGCTGTCAGCAGCAGAGTAGGACCTGTGAGGGACAGGGTCAGGTAAGGGAGTTCAGGAGCATTTTTTGGCATAAGTTAGTACATGTGAACCCTAGGTTTGGGGGGTAATCTACATTATTTAGCAATAGTTTTTTTGTGTATCAGCAGCAATGGAAAACAGCACTGATCTGATGCAACAATAAGAAGAAAATTAGTAACGTTGTAACAAGTAATAAACATAATCTCTAACAGAGCTGTACTGTTTATAATACTGCTATTATAATCTACAATATTGAACATGCTGTACTTTATCACTGCTAGCATTTCGGGGAACAAACCCATTAAAATTAATGGAAAAAATATTTTCAAAAAGTTTGGATTAAATGCATTAAAAATAGCAACGGTAAGTTACTGTAATGGCTGTTACTGTAACATGGCTGTGGCACTGGGAAATGGTCTGGGGAACATGTCACATCATCACCAAACTCTTTTAAACACTTCTTTCCCCCACATGGGCTATATTCGAGGGTTAAATTGCAAGGTAAAATTTATAATTATAATTTTTTTACAGCACAATATGGCCCTATTTATAAAAGATCGTATCATTATCGTAAATACCGATCGTTATCGTAAAATAACGCGGAGTTTTATACCGATAACGACCGGTTTACCGGATACGATATCGGTAAATACAGTCGTTATCTAAATAACGACCGTTATTTACCTAACTGACCGTTATTTCACGATATCGTGTAAATAACCGGTCCTTATCGGTAAAACCCGGTCGTTATTTTATGATAACGATCGGTATATTTTACGATAACGAAACCGATCTTTATAAATAGGGCCCTATGTTGTCTTAAAAAATTACATTTTTCAGTATTTCTGAATCTATTTTTGTTGTGAAAAACATAAATAATACAGTTACAAAATGTTCTTGGTTCTTCTGCATTTTTATTTAAAGAAATAAAAGTAAGAAATCTTAAAGCAATAAAGTAATAATGGGTTCCTAAAAAGTTCTGATTTCCCAAATGAGAGATTCCTAAACTTAAAACACTTCTAGAATTTTATATCAAATTAATCAGTATAGACCCTTAGAATTCTTATCGTAGAATAACCACAAAAATTATTTAAAATATTCCTCTAATGGGAATATTTTAGAACTACATAATGCAGATACCCAAACACAGCACTTCAGAACTGAAGTTTCTCATATTTCAATAAGAAAAAGACCCATCGCACACACAAACATATACAGTTGTATTAACATAAAGTTCTTATATTTTAATAAATGGGCTAATTTGCCCCAACCAAGCAGATGTTAGCTTTCCAAATGGAAATTAATATGTGATCTGGTTGGGGCACAAACTATCATTTTTTTACAATAAGACAATTAATGTACATCCTCCCCTTTGTTTTTGAAATCTACCAGGGAGATTCAATAAAGACGCTTATCATTAAACATGGTGCCTACATTTTTCCCCAACCATCAGATCTTATGTTACATTTGGAAAGCAAATCTGATTGGTTGGGGTAAAATTAGCACCATTTTTTATGATAAACTTTATTGAATCTCCCTGTACATTTCTCAGCTTATTAACAATGTTAATATCTACATACATTATAATTTTCAGACACAGTTCTTTGTCGTATTTTACACTTTAAGTAGATGTTCTGAACAAAATAAAGGAGAAACGGTTTTTGCGCAAAAACTTAAAAATAGAATAACACTTTATTCAATTCATTTAAAACATACCCCAATCAACATATACCACATTATGGTTTGTAACAGAGACAGGGCCACCAATAAGCCAAGGAGAAACTGCATAACATATATTACATTTTAAAAAATCAATGCTTGTAAATTTGAACTCTTCCATCATTTTCAAACTAACACCCCCAAATTCAAAATACTCCACCCTTTAGTTACTTACAGGGTACGGGTCTCAAATTCTTCCAAACTAGTAAAAATTATTTAAAAGACCTCACACACCTTTCAAAATAAAACCTAATCATCACTCGTAGATAAAAATTTGTGAGGAATTTTGCTGGGAAGGTTCAGCAATGTAACTTCCTGGTTGAACACTCTTTCTGTTTTCACGCCATGTTGACCAGCTTGTATCCAGTGACCAGTCCTGTCTGCATTAATAGGCTCCCCTTCTCAACAGTCCCTTTTTCCTCAGTTACTTCCTGATTCCCCAGCAATAGTCATTAACTGAGTCAGGACTTCTTCCCCCGGGGAAAAGGCCGCAGAGGTCAGGTGGTGTCACTCAACCTACTGGAAGCCGAAGTTTTGAACATTCACCCCCAATGTAATTTTCTCACAGCTCCAGCCAGAGCATGTGATTGTTGCCTCAGTGTAAATGAATACTGGCAGGCTTTCTTTAAACCCTACCTTGTTTTGAGACCACATTTGCCCTTTAACGGTGCCATTATTTTATCAGGTTTTTACACACTTTTAATTAAACTTTTTTAATTCAATGCAACAACTGAGGTAATAATAAACATCCTTCATTCATAACAACAATTGCGCTATACCCTCCCACTACTACTGCACAGTATATAGTATAGTTTACTGTATTACATAAACGGGGAGATTCAATAAAAGTTCTTAATCGTTAAAATGGGTGCTAATTTTGCCCCAACCATCAATGTTAGCCTTTTCAAATGTTAAATCATGATCTGAGTTGGGGCAAATTACGCAACCTTTAAAAGACAAGTCAGGGAGATTCACTAAAAGTTCTTATCGTTTAAAATGGATGTTATTTTTGCCCCAACCACTCAGATCTTATTTTAACATGGAACCTAAAACTATTGGTTGGGGCAAAAATTAGCGCAATTTTAACCGATACGACTTTTATTAATAACCCTGAAACATTTGTAAAAATACTGTGTGCTGTCCTAGACACCATCAGGAGCGCATGCTATCTGGGCAAAATCTCCCTATCGATTTCCAGAGGCTGCGTCGTACTCTGGGTGAATCTCACCTGTCAACTTTAGTATTTAAATGGGAAGTTCATGCAAATATAATGTCTTTTCAAAAAAGAGCATATTTTTTCATCCATGACCTAACCGGAGTCAATCGCATTTTGTCTGTGTATAAATAAATGCAACCGAAAATAAACTGAACTTCCCCCCCCCCCCCCCCCCCCCCCCCCCCCCCCCAAAAACACCCCCCCCCCCCCCCCCCCCCCCCCCCCCCCCCACCACCAACCCCCCCCCCCCCCCCCAAAAAAAAAAAACAAAAAAAAAAAAAAAAAAACCCCCCCCTTCCTGTTTGCAGAGAATGTGTATGGGTCCTTGTCCTTGAACCCGCGCCTGGGTTGATTCAGTTGCTCAGTAGAGATCTGAAGCATCGTGTAACCATCCAACAGCCATCGTAGAATTACTGTTATGAACATTCCAAGGAAGTGGTGCTTCGGGGAAGAAAAGGACCGTTAGAACCTAATGTCAGCTCACTAATATTCAACACAGGGGAACACAAAGGTATGAAATCCACCTGATTTTTTCAAAATTAAATATGTACGAATACCAAGAAGGCATTACCAAACTAGCAATTTAACAAATATTATAATTTCCACCTGAACTGTTCCCCCTTTAACCCTTTGACTGCCATCAGTGTATATTCACGAAATTCCCCTGTGAAGAGAAATGCTGTAACTGCCACAGAATCGTGAATATACGATCTGTGCTTTCCCCTTTAAAAAAAAACAAAAATCTTGCCTCACTATGGGCGATCATGGGACAGAAATTCAACTCCCCCCCTAGCCCCCTCAATAAGTTTTGTGCAAACGATGTGGGGATCGGGAATCACTTACCTTTTTTCTTGCAGGAGCCAGGGAGCAGCATCCGAAGAGCCGGTCCCTTTGATAAGGGAAACCCCGGTGAGATCAACTATTTGCTGCTTCACCGGGTCTTCCCTTAGGCTTCCCCTTGGTCTCCCCCCCATGGTTGTCTAGTTGAGGTACTGCACTGTGATGCTCCGATCATGCTGCCTTACCTAGTAGAGCACAAGCTGGTCATGCTTGGCAGCTTTTAACTATACATTTGTGAATGGAACTCAAAGTTCCATTCAAAATAGGATTTTTTCTAAGTCTTGCTACTTAGCGAAGACTAGCAAAAAATAGGGACGAGATCAAATTTGGTGATCACACTTCTGATCACCAAATTTAATTTGATCTTTGCCAATGAATGAAAAATCACTTCCTGGAAAATGATTTCCGGGAGTGATTTTTTCCGAATCGGATTTCCAAATTGGCAAACGGGCATTTATGCCGCATTCCCAAGTTCGTTATCATTCCGCAAAGATTATTTTGATTGAAATATTTGGAATGAATCAAAAAAAAAAAAAAGGGGCACATACAAAAATCTTAAATTGATACACAGCACCTTTTTTTTTTTTTTTAACCTAAAACTAATAAATTAGCAAAAAAGTTGTCCTTCTCCAAGCTTCCCATTTCCCCGGTTTATATCGGTAAGTAACGCCGATAACTTATTTTATGATTTCACGGGAAACTAAGCCCTTTTATAAGGAAATTTTTGGCAGAGGTACCAAAAAAGACCGACGAAAATTTTTTGGATCAGTTAAGTGTGTAAAAACGTGTGTGACTCTCCTACTAACCGGTTTTCACTAAAATACCCCTAAAAGGGGAGAGTGTGTTGTGTTGGGGGGGTGGTTGTGGTGTTTTTTTCTTTAACTGCTTCACATGCTCCCATTTGAAGCTAGTTGGGGCCGTGTCCTCTTTTTGCACCCCTTTGCAAATAGCATCACCGTTGATTAGGAGATATTGGGAGATTGCTATTTAGTGGGTTTTTTTTTGATTGTCAAGTGGGTTTAGGTAGGATTTCATCAACCCCCCTCTTTGAATCATCTTATTTTATTTTTCACAAAACCTCCTAAAAACACAGAGTTCTTTGGATCCCACTGGGTCTGGAATTCTTCATGTATGTATGAAAACATGGCAACCGGAATGGTAGCTGAAGGTGTGTAGATTTTCCAAAAATATATAGTTTGTGGGGGGAATTTCCAAGTTTCGGGGCTGTTTCCCTTAATACTGGTAGGCTGTTCAAATTACAGGAGCCCACTTGATTTTTCTTGTAATTGGGGGGGGGGCATTTTGTGCATGTGTCCCATTTGAGGCTAGTTGGTGGCCACGTCGCTGTTGCATCCACGGATATGGCATACCGTTTGATTTCCAGGACTGTGGGAGATTGTAGTTTTGTGGGGCTTTTATTTGTGGGGGGCATTTTCCAATTTTTTTGGGGCTGTTAAATACAGAGCACTTTGATTCTTTCTGTATTACAACAAAACAACTTTTTGCCATGCGTCCCATTTTTGACTAGTTGGTGGCCACGTCTCTGTGTGCACCCACACATTAGCATACCGTTTGATATGCAGGATCTGTGGAAGATTGCTATTTAGTGGGTTTTTTGCTGTCAATGGGTTTAGGTAGATTTCACCTTTGAATCATCTTAGTTTATTTTCACAAAACCTTTCTAAAAACCGAGTTTCTTGATCACTGGGTCTGGAATTCTTCATGTATGGAATGAACGCAGGTACCGAACGTAGCTGAATGGCGTGTAGATTCCAAATATATATTTTGGGGGAATTTTCCAAGTTTCTGGGCTGTTTCCTAAGAAGTATGGTAGGCTGTTCAAATTACTGAGCACTTTGATTTTTTCTTGTATTGCATTTGTGCATGCTCCCATTTGAGCTAGTTTGGTGGCCACGCTCTGTGTGCATACACGCATATGGCATACGTTTGATTCAGGACATGTGGGAATTGATTTTAGTGGGGGGGCTTTATTTTTGGGGGGGCATTTCCAAGTTTGGGGCTGTTTGGAAATTACAGAGCAACTTTGATTTCTTTTCTTGTAATTACCTTTTGGCATGCGCCCCTTTTGAGCTAGTTGGTGCCACGTCTCCTGTGTGACCCACACATATAGCATAACCGTTGATGCAGGATTGTGGGCGATGGCTATTTAGTGGGTTTTGCTTGTCAAGTGGGTTTAGGTAAGGAATTTCACCTTTGAACTCATCTTATTTTTTATTTTTCAACAAAACCTGCTCAAAAACACGAGTTCTTTGGATCACTGTCCTGGAATTCTTCATGTATGTAATGAAAGCATTGTACCTGTAACGAGCTGAAGGCGTGTAGATTCCAAAAATATATAGTGGTGGGGGGGGATTTCCAAGTTTCCGGGGCTGTTGCCTAAGATTATGGTAGGCTGTTCCAATTCTGAGCACTTTTGATTTTTTCCTTGTAATTGCTTTGTGCATGTGTCCAATTTGAAGCTAGTTGGTGGCCAACGTTCTCTGTTTGCAATCCCGCATAATGTCATACCGTTTGATTCATGACATGTGGGAGATTGATTTTAGGGTGGGGGGCCTTTATTTGTGTTGGCCTTTTCCAGTTTTTTGGGCTGTTTAAATTACAGAGCACTTTGATTCTTTTCTTGTAATTACCTTTTTGCATGCGCCCCTTTTGAGCTATTTGGGTGGCCTAACGTCTCTGTGTGCACCACACATATAGCATACCGTTTGATCAGATATGTGGGAGATTGCTATTTAGTGGGTGGTTTTTGCTTGTCAATTGGGTTTAGGTAGGATTTTCATTCACTTTGAATCATCTTATTTTTATTTTCCCAAAACCTGCTAAAAACACGGAGATTCTTGGACAACTGGGTCCCTGGATTTCTTCATTTGTCTGAAATCATGGTACCGTAACGGAGCTGAAGGCGTGTAGATTCCAAAAATATATAGTTTTGTGGGGAATTTCCACGTTTCGGCGGGGGCTGTTGCTAATAAGTATGGTAGCTGTTCAAATTACTGAGCACTTTGAATTTTTCTTGTATTGCATTTGTGCATGTGTCCAATTTTGAGCTAGTTGTGGCCACTGTCTCCTGTTGCATCCACTCATATGTCATACCGTTTGATTCAGGACTGTGGGAGATTGATATTTAGTGGGGGCTTTATTTGTTGGGGCATTTCCAAGTTTTGGGCTGTTTGAAATTAAACAGAGCACTTTGATTTTTTCTTGTAATACTTTTTTGCATGCGTCCAATTTGAGCTAGTTGGTGGCCACGTCCCTCTGGTGTCACCCACACATATAGGCATAACCGTTTGATGCAGGATTGTGGGAATGCTATTTATTGGTTTTTTGCTTGTCAAGTGGGTTTGGTAGGAGTCAACCTTTGAATCATTTTATTTTATTTTTTCACAAAACCTGCTAAAAACACGAGTTTCTTTTGATCACTGTGTTCTGGAATGCTTCTGTATGTATGAAAGCATGTACCGTAACGTAGCTGAAGGTGCATAAATTCCAACAATATATAGTTTTTGTGGGGGGTATTTCCAAAGTTCTAGGGGTAGGCTGTTCAAAAACAAAGCACTTTGATTTTTTTCTTGTAATTGCCTTTGGTGCCTGTGTCCCAGTTGAGCTAGTTGGTGGCCACGTCTCTGTGTGCACCCCACATATAGCATCCCGTTTTATGCAGGATATGTGGAAGAGTGCTATTTCGGGGGTTTTTTTGGCTGTCAAAGTGGGTTTTAGGTAGGATTTCACCTTTGAATCATCTTATTTTATTTTTCACAAAACCTCCTAAAAACACGAGTTCTTTGGATCACTGTGTTCCTGGGAATTCTTCATGTTGTATGAAAGCATTGTAACCGTAACGTACCTGAAGGTTGTGTATATTCAAAAAATATATAGTTTGTGGGGGAAATGTCCAAGTTTCTGGCGGGTCCTTGAATTAGGGTAGTCTGTTTCAAATTACAGAGCACTTTGGGATTTTTTCTTGTAATTGCATTTGTGCCATGGGTCCCATTTGAGGTAGTTGTGTCCACGTCCTCTGTGGACATCCACACATAATGGCAAATATATACCGTTTGATTCAGAACATGTGGAGATTGATCTTTAGTTGGGGGGGGTGTTATTTCCGGGGGCATTTTCCCCAGTTTTTGGGCTGTTTTGAACTTCCACAGAAGAGGCACTGTTGAATTTTTTCTTGTATTTCATTGTGCATGTGTCCCATTTGGAGTAGTTGTGGCCACGTCCCTGTGTGCATCCACGCATATGTCATAATACCGTTTGATTCAGGGCATTTGGAAGATTGATAATTGCAAGTTTTTTTTTACATGACATGGAAATTGCCATGATTTTTAAAAGCTTGAAATGTATTTTTATACATTTTTTTTCCTTGAACATCTTGTAAAAAGCAAAATTTTACCGAGCTCGCCCCACCACCATTGGGTGGTATGCATAAAAGAATCAAACCTTGGGGTAGCTGAAGGTTGTAGAGTCCAAGAATATATTATTTGTTGGGGTCTCTAAATATAGGGTGTTTAGTCTGACCATCTAAAAGTTGCCTGTATTGGGGCACTGTTCATTGGTAACTTTGGTGCTAGTTTATTCCATGTTTGGTTGTAACCAACAATAGGGCATACCATTTTGATTCAGGACATTTGGGAGATTGATATTTGGTAACTTTTTTTCTTACTGGGAATTTTTGGCAAATGCTTTCTTCCTTTTGAGAGTGTTTTTTTTCTAATTTTTTTTAGAAATCTGCTAAAACATGAACTTCTTCTCCGAAGAACTCTGCCGCCCACCACCATGATGTACGAAATGAACCAACTACAGTAATACGTAGATAAATGTGTTAGATTCGAGAAATATATGTTTGTGGGGGGTGTGTGTGTGGGAAATCTGCAGACTGTTCAAATTCAGAATTTGGCTGCAAAGTTTTTGCTGTTTCTGCGTCCATTGTGCTTGTCTCACTTCATGGCCATTTATGCTTACACGTCCGCGTGTGTACCACACATATGGCATACCGTTTGATTCAGGACATTGGGAGATTGATATTTAGTAATTTTTTTTACATTCCATTTTGTTTTGGCATGTTTCTACCCTTTTGATTTGTTTTTTGTTCATTTTTCAGACAATGGCGAACTTCTATTCTACGAAGAACTGCACGCACACCATTGTGTATGATAAACAAACTACAGCGTTAACATAGCTGAAGGTGTGTAGATTTCCAGAAATATAATAGTTTGTTGGGGGTTATTTCGAAGTTACACGGGGGTGGTTTGTGGAAAAAACTGCGACGTCCACATTCGATTGGCTAAATATTTTTGCCATTTCTGAGCCATTGTGCATTGTCTCATTTGTGGGCTTTTTTCCCGCTTCCATGTTCCGCGTTTGTAATCACCATATGGCATACCGTTTGGATTCAGGACATGGGGGGGGAGATTGATTTTTGGTAAACTTTTTTTTTACATTCCATGTGGTTTTTGGCACGATTTCTATTCTACCTTTTGAAATGTTGTTTGATGTTCATTTTTTTTGGAAAATCTGGTTAAAAGTGCAAACTTCTACGAGAACTGCGCCCACACCATTGATGTTATGAATGAACGAACTACAGCGTTCTAGTCTGAACTGTTGTAGATTTCAGGAATATATATTTGGTGGTGGGTTTTTTTGAGTTGGGGGGGGGGGGGGGCCGTTTTGGTTTGGAAAAACGTAGACTGTTAATACAAACTGCAAATTTTTTTTGCTGCTCCTGACATTTGGCACTGGTCACGCTCTGGGTTAGTTTTGGTACCATGTCTCTGGGTACACCCATGAATATGGCATCCGTTTTATTCAGGGAGGGGTTTAGGCTTCATATTGAGATGCGTTTGAAACTTTCCCACAGTTTTTTGCTGAATTCGCATTTGATTTTGTCTCTGAATTTTACAGTTGAGGAAAAAAGGAAAATGGGAGAAAATAATTACATTGGACGAAGAGCTGCCGTCCAGGTATCTGCATTTTGATCGAAACTTACCTCACTCAAAATATCCTGCGGGTGTGTAGTTTCTAAAATATCTCACTTGTTGGGAATATTTTTTAGTTATGGGAAGATATTCTATTTAACTTTCAGTAGTGAGGTTATACTTTTATTGGTGTAATATTTTAGAGGTTGCAGTTTTTAGAAGGGGGGTCTCCTGTACCGGAAAAGTCAGGTACCTACTATTATCTGGTTCTCGTTGTACTCGGAGTATCTAGCTTTTTTAGAAACAAGTAAGATTTTTGTGTGTAACCTTCAAGATAACTATAAAGTAAAAATGGGAGAAATACCATGAAAATGTGTCAAATTTTTCATTTTTTTTACATATTTTACCCATAATTCCAGTAAAATTTCAGAAAAGTTACAAAATTCTGTTACAGGTTAAAAGTAACACTTTGTCTGGAAAAAACAATGTAAGAATATTGCCTGAATTTACTGCACAAGGTTCCTACTGTAAAATTAGCTAAAGCGATTAAGGCAAATCCTGAAATTCTTCTGGCAGTTAACGCAAAAAAAAATTTGAAAATCTCTCCTGGCATGAAAGGTTCACACCCAGCTATATGCTGCTTAAATACTTACATGCAATCGGCCGCGCAGCCTCTGGTAAATATGTTTGCGACGGCTGCGTACTCGCCGCAAACCGAGGCTAAACTTTAGAGGAGAAAGGAAGCGCTGCGCCAAGCATTTGGCTACATGTATAGTACGGGTACTTTCTTTTTTTCTTTTTGCATAGATTACATTTATGACTAGCTATGCTGCTAGGTTTCGTTCCATTTTCCGCTTTCGGATCCCGGGAAAATCCCAAAAGATCCGAAATCCAGAAATGGAACTTTACAATCGTGACTTCAGAGTGCGGTTTTGATATTTATACAAACGTTCAGGCGATTTTCAAAACAGTCTCAAACGTTCTAATAATCCCCGAAAATACGATCGGAAACTATTTTTCAAATTTCCAATAGTAATTCGGAGGATTATCGAACGGTTTTTTTTCGAAAATAGCCTTGAACGCTCGATAAAAATTGAACAAGCGCTCTGAAGTCCACGGAATCTGAATCATTCGAAACTAAGTGGTTCCGTGTTGGAACCGGATCCCATCTCTATTTATGACAAGCAGCAACACTTCCCAACCAAAGGGTTTTTACATCTACCAGTGCCCTGATAAACCATTATTTACTGAATCCAGCGTTAATGCAATGCACATGGGCACACAAAGACATTACCAGCATCACTGTCCATAACATACCCAAAGCATATTTTTCAGGGGCTAATTTCAAGGGCAACTATATATTTTTTTTCAGGCTAAACCATCCTTTAACGTTGGAAACCACCCCAACAAAAACAATACACACATTAAGCTACATAAATGGTGTCATTTTTCTTCATAACCTGCAAGAATTCTGAATGCAGTAAAACTTTGCACTTTTTTTTTTGAAAAAATCATCAAATAAGGTTCAGACCTTTAGTTTCAACCCCCTGGCCAATAAATAGACTCATAAATAGTAATCTTCTACTGTCCTTCAGTGATTACTAGTTACTCCACTGCAACGAAACTTAAATAGAGTTTCCCAGTCATCCAAATTGACTTTCTTAATTCATAATACTCTACAAGATCTGTTTGCAATATTATCCTGGAATGTGTTCCTTTAGCATATAGCAGCTAGAGTTGTTTTCAAAACAGCATTGTTACATGGCAAAAAAAATAGTATTAACTAAACTCCCCACAAACGACCTCTTTCAGGCTTGGTTCTTCTTTATTTGACATAAAATTGTCCTCCTTGACACCTCTTTTGAACCATCCTGTTCTTTGCCAGATGTTGTATTACGTCTGCACTGCTGAGAGTCCTGACTTGGGATTTGGCTTCTTCTGTACTGGGGCCATATATTGGTGCGGCTGCTGTTTTGTCTCCCCCCAACATACAATCAAGTCACCAACTTTTCAAATGTTTTTAAGGGCTCCTCTGAGATGTTTAAATTTCCTCAGCCTCTGTGTTAGTAGAATGTTCTCTGCTGCTGTTGCTGTAGGGTTCTGACAAACCCAGCCTTTGACAAACATCAAATACTGGTCTGAGTGGGGTTGGTTTTTCTGTAAAGCTCTACTTCCATTTACATTCTCCCCGATTCTACCAGCAGTCCTAAGAAGGCCAGTGGGTTGTTTTTGTACCTTTTCTAAATCTGTTTTGGTCCACAGCATTAAGGTTCGTAGAGGCCTGTACTTCTTTTCTAGGGGACTTTAACCTAGTTGGCTGGGTGCAACGCCTACAGGTATTTTTGTTTCCACTCTTCCATGTAAAGGTTTTGTCACAATGGGTGAACCTGGTGATCCTTAGTGTGTCCATGTTGTTGCATCGAAATAGATGGTATTCATAGGTCATAAGTTTTTGTCTTTCCATTTCAAACAGCTGCGGTGGATGTATACAATGACAGAGTATGTTACATATTGACACCATATTTTTCCATGCCAAGTTGTTCTGCCTCACTCTCTGTGGGGTGTCTATTATTGTGGTTCAGCTTCTGGGATGGCTTTGGGTTATTGCAAAATGCAAACCCTTATCCGGGACTTCATTTGGTTGGGTCAGGGTCCCTGTGACTGTACCCTCCTTTGTTATGCAATATTAAACACGCCCTTTCTTTTCTCCTCCAAAGCAACTTCCCTGTCCTTATTGAAAAGTTAAAACTTGGTAGACAGTGCACTAGTGATATGCTCATTCATTTATTTTGTACCATTATGCATGGTCATATCCCCACGCAAGCCCCTGCTTCTCCGTGTGAAAGCCCTGTTCTAATTTTCCGGCATAGTCAAGGCCTCCCCTTCAACTTATTAATTAGTTTGCAATCATTAACTCCTTTTTCTAAGATGTTTGTTTTTATCACAGGATTCCAAAATTGTATTAACTGCATTATTCCAAATAAGGGCTCTAAGCTTTGGGTAAAGAACAGAGTATAATATTTTTTCTCTCTTGAATCTATTCCCCTCTTTATACAAGACAATATCTGGCTATCTCTAGCCATTGATGCATTGGCATTATTTGTGTCTGTTTCTCTACTAAAATCCCTAAATCTTTCCCAACAAAAATTCACTTAACACAGAGTTTTATGTGTAAGGGCTCGGGATTATTAAATCCCCAATGCATCACCGTACCATTTATCAACATTGAATCTCATTCTGCCACTTTTTGCACATTTTGACAATGTCTAGGTCCTGTCTGTTTCCAATGCACTACAACTGTTTTTGTGTCATCAGCAAACACATAGACCTTGCTCTATCATTGCATACGTTTCTAGGTCCCTATATAACAAATTATTCATACAGCAAAAGGGTCGAAAACCATCAGATTACAGTATTTGTGTATTCAGATAATCTTGGCAATGAAGACTAATCCAAATGAATAGATTTATTTAAAAAATGTGCTTTAAGGGGCCCTCAGATACGAATTTCACAATAGCGAAATTATACTGTGTCCCTATTTTTTGCTCTCGCTTCCGATCCATTCACAATGAAAGTAGTCAAGCATTCATAGTGATTTACTTAGCAGGTAGCAAAATCCGATTGGGAGCTGATCGCAGTTTAATAACACCACCAAACACCATGGTAGGCCAGGGGAAGACTCTCTGAAATGTCATAAGATTGTCAGAGGAACTCACTTTATGCGGCTTTGATGCATTTGTTCCACCGGATCTCCTATTCCCCACCTCCATGTGAATAATAGAACGCCCGGTACAGCGTTAAAATTTCTTACCAGGTGCTCCATTCGACCTTTTCCGCAGCTGACCGTGGCGATTGTTCCAATTGCGATCCATATATAACATGGTCACGCAGCACAAAGGATAGGAGCACGATCGAGATCTTGCACCACCACCACCTGTTGGAGAGAAGCTGCAAGTGAGCGCTGGTATTTAAGTTAAACTCTGTACCCGGACCGCTCTATTATTCACAGGGAGGTGGCAATAAGGAGCAATCTCACCTGCCCCCCCCCCCCCCCTGTCTGAATATTAGATACATTTTCCAAGGAATATTACTAGGACAGTTTCGTGTCCCTTAAAAGATTATAATAAGAAGGAATAAATTCATTAATATGACTGATTAATCTAATCTGAATGAACTTTTGTTTTCTTTTTAAGTCCTGAAGCAGAACTCCCAAACACCGTCTAACTTTCTTTTTACACTAGAAGAATTAAACAAAGAAACAACATTTTAAACCAACATCACCCTGGGTTTTATTTTTTGTCTGATTCAGCAAATTATTACAGAGAAACCACTGGAAACCAGTTAACACTGTCAGGGGAGAGAACCTCATTCCTAATTATCAGTGTAAGAAGAATAGGAATCCTGGCTGGTTTATTGGGGATCTAACTCATCCAGTTCCTACATAATGTCTATCCTTACTGGACTGTATCACTACCCCCAGGTACTGTACTGTTTAATTTAATGTATGTCTGTCCTTACGGATTGTACCCTACCCCCCAGGTCCTGTACTTTATGTAATGTAAATTTCCTATCCTTACTGGATTGTACCACACCCCAGGTAATGTACTGTGTATGTATGTCCTATCCTTACTGGATTGTACCACTACCCCCAGGTACTGTAACTGTTATTTTAATGTACTGTCTGTCCTTACTGGATTGTACCCTACCCCCAGGTACTGTACTGTTCTGTTAATTAATGTCTATCCTTACTGGATTGTTAACCACTACCCCAGGTACTGTACTGTTATGTAATGTAATAGCTATCCTTACTGGACTTGTACCACTACCCCCGGTACTGTACTGTTATGTTTATGTATTTCTATCCTTACTGGATTGTACCACTACCCCCAGGTACTGTACTGGTTTTTTTATTTACTGTCTATCCCTTACTGGATTTGTCCACTACCACCCCCAGGTCCTGTACTGTTCTGTTATTATGTCTATCCTTACTGGATTGTACACTAAACCCCAGTACTGTACTGTTAGGTTATGTAATGTCTATCCTTACTGGCAATTACCACTACCAACCCCCAGTACTGTACTGTTTATGTAATGTAATGGTCTATCCTTACTGGATTGTACCACTACTCCAGGTACTGTACTGTTATGTTATGTTCTAATCCTTACTGTATTGTACCATTACCACCCAGGTACTGTACGGTACGTTATGCTGTCTATCCTTACTCTTGGGGGGATTGTAACCAACTCCCCCCATGTAACTGTATGTTATATAATGTCTATCCTTACGGATTGTACCACTACCCGCAAAGTACTGTACTGTTTATAATGTCTATCCTTACTAGGATTGGGTACCAACCTACCCCAGGTACTGTACTGTAGTAATGTAATGTCTATCCTACTGGATTGTACACTACCCCCAGGTACTGTACTTTTCTGTATGTAATGTCTATCCTTACTGGATTGTATCAACTACCACCCCCCGGTCACTGTACGTTTATGTTATGTAGTCTAGCCTTACTGGATTGTACGCCATTACCCCCAGGTACTGGACTGTTATGTTAGGTAATGTCCTATCCTTACTGGATTGTACCACTACCCCCCCAGGTACTGAACTGTTTATTTATGGTAATGTCTATCCTTACTGGATTGTACCACTACCACCACCCATGTCCTTACTGTTATGTGATTTATGTCTATCCTTACTGGCTTGTACCACTACCCCCAGTACTACGTAGTTTATGTTAATGTCTATCCTACTACTGGATTGTACCACTACCCCCCAGGTGCTGTACTGTTGTGTAATGTAATGTCTATCCTTACTGGCTTGTACTCTAACTCCAGGTACTGTACTGTTATGTTGTAATGTCTATCCTACCTGGATTGTAACCACTACCCCCAGGTACTGAACTGTTATGTTTATGTTAATGTCTCTCCTTACTGGTTGTAACCACTACCCCCCAGTACTGTACTGTTATGTTATGGAATGTCCTATCCTTACGTGGATTGTACCCACTACACTCCCCGGTACTGTATCATTTTATGTTATGTCAATGTCTTACCTTACTGGATTGTACCCCATAGATGTCAAGATAACACCCATAGATGTCAAAAAAACAGCCATAGATGTCAAGAAAAAAAGATGTTTTGTACAATTGTTGGCTGATCGTCCATACAGGATCCAACGATTGTACATTATCAGAATAGACAGTTATCGTACAACTGTGATTGTTGTGTCTATGGGCACCGATAGTCATGCTAACTTTTTGTAAATGGGTTTAGTGTCACCTTAAATGGGAGTTTTAGTGCTGCATCTCTTTGTAAATTTCCAAATGTTCTAGTTTGTTTGAAATTTTATATCTACTGTATAACCAGTTTATTGTTTTCCTCAAAATTTTAAATGTAAAATCTCCATTGTAATTTGGTCAGAAGGACCATTTAATTACTTGTTTAAAGGGGAAATGTGGTCTCCATTCAAGTGCCTCCTGTTCAAAAGAGCATAATTGTAAAATGACTCCAGGATAATTATTATTACTGCAGATTTATATAGCGCCAACATCTTCCGTAAGTGGTTAGGGATTTCCATATTGCATTTCCCTTGATGGAAGCCTTTTCACTTTTATACATAAAATTGTAACTAAAACCCTTGTGTTTTTACTGTTTGCACTAGCACAGATATTAAGATATTATATGGAGCCCAGGAATGTGCATTGAAAATCTTTTTCATTGTTTGTAACAGTTTTTTTTTTTTAAACACAATATATTTTTTAGGGGGTTATGATACAGCTTGAGGAGAAAAAGTGGAACTTTACTTTACATTTATATAACTTTAGATTCACAACAGCTAGTGCCATCATCCTAGGCTTAGTTCACTTTTTGAATTTGGAGTGGAGTAACTGCAGGCACTGCAGGCCCCATGATGGCAGGGATGAAAAGGACCCACATTTTACTAATGTATGAATTAAGGTCTTTTGGAACACATTTGTTAATGATAAGAAATTGACTACAGAGAGTTGTTGTCAATGGATCTTCATCTTTGTGGTTAGTGGTATAACATAGTATTTGTATTGGTGCCACTTTCTATTTAACCACAAAGACATTAAAAACTACTGATGTGCAGTTTATTATAAAGGGTAGCAAAAAGAAAATATGAAATTCATTTTTAATAAACATAAAGAGATGAATTGGGAATTCCTATACTATAAAAGGGTCTGTAAATATCTGATGGAAAAGGATCTACAAATTCTTGTAGGTAACAGACTTAGCAGTAGCAAACAGTGCCAAACAGCAACAGCTAAAGCTAGCAACCTGTGTTTACTGTGGCACTTCACAACAGTAACGCTTGACATCACTAAGTAACTGAACTTCGTATTTATAAAGCCGCAAAATGTCCACCATTGCTGTTACAAAGTTGCCAGTAGGTGTGTATGTGTGCGTTTCACGCTGTGCACATCATATAGCTCGTCACGTCTTCTAGTGGCAGGGACCTCGCACCCCTCTAGGGGACCTTGAAAGAGCCTTTTGGAGCTTGGGGTGTCCCAAAGTTTGAAATCAGGACCCTCCTCCCAAGCCCTGATAAGAACCTTTGCATGACTGACAAGTGCCTTTGGGACTTGTCTGGGGCATCTATACTGAAAAAAAGCTTATTTTAAATTTATCACAACTGGAAACTATAATTCTTCCCAACCACCACTGTATCATTATTTTGTTAATCTGCCCCCTATTTCTTTAGATATCCAATCTAAAACATCTTACATTTCAGCTGTCAATCAAGTTCCTTGCTCTTAAAAACTGTTTTTCTGTGAGCAGTTTTACTGTAGCTGGAATGGTGACAGAGTTTTGACAGTTAAAATGCTGTATGCTGTGTGCAGGTTTGACAGTTGGTTTATGGGAAAAAAAGTCAGGTCAGATGGAAGTGGGAGTGGTTAAAAAAGGGAGGGGGGATACCGCTCCTGAGCAAAACATGTGCTGGATTGAAGGCATGCAGCAAGACACACACCTCAGAGTAAGTGCAACGTATTCAATTATAGATTAATATGAGGCAAAGTCCTTTTTTCAGTATAGTGTCCCTTTAAGGGGTCCTGCAGCTCAAACCAGAACCACCCTGGCCCAAACAAGAGCCCTTGCGGCCCATACAAAGGCCATTGTTGGGGTTCCCGCAGCTCAAAAATCAGGATCCCCATTGGCTCTTAACAAAGCCCTCGGAAGGGATGATTGCAGGATACTGCAGCTTAAAAACAGGCCCCCTGACTCTTAACAAAGGCAACTCTAACAAGAGCCTTTAAAATAAGGGGGTCCCACAGCTCAAATCCGGGACCACCCCCAGTTGTTAAAAGGACCTTTCCAGGTCTCCGCCATCTTCTTCTTTTTTTCTTCGCTGCCTTTGCCTTTTTATCTTGATCTAGGGGTCCTCTGTCTTCTTTAACATCCCAACATTTTCTGAGCTCTGCACAGGTTTGCATGTTTGAAGAAATTCCAAATCCAAATATGATTGTTGAATATTCCAATCTTAAACAATCATATTTTGAGAAAATATTAATATATGATGTCAGTACTGCACATTAATGAGATTTATGAATATGTAAATCCCAATTTAGGAAGAAAATTTACAAGCTGTGATTGGAGTCTAGATATGGGGAGAAAATGTTGAATTTCCTTTTACTAGTGGTGACAACTTTAAAATTATTGCTTAGTCTCTATTTCTATACCCCTTAAGGGCTGGGAAATAGCATTGGTAACATAAACCAATACAACTGAGGGTTGCGCTCCAAGATAAATTCAAATTTCTTAGTGACCACACATCAAGGTACACAATGTTTTTGGGGGAAAAGTGCCCCTATAAGTGCAAGCAATTATACAGATGATTAAAATGAAATACAATTGCATATATATGTTAATATATATATCTCTATATATATCTATATCTATATATTATATATTATATATTATGGATAAGTGGAGCATGGAGCAGCTGTCAGCAGCAGAGTAGGACCTGTGAGGGACAGGGTCAGGTAAGGGAGTTCAGGAGCATTTTTGGCATAAGTTAGTAATGTGAAACCTAGGTTTGGGGGGTAATCTACATTATTAGCAATAGTTTTTTTGTGTATCAGCAGCATGGAAAAACAGCACTGATCTGATGCAACAATAAGAAAGAAAATTAGTAACGTTTGTAACAAGTAATAAACATATCTCATGAACAGAGCTGTACTGTTTATAAATACTGCTATTTATAAATCTACAATATTGAACATGCTGTACTTTATCACTGCTAGCATGTTCGGGAACAAACCCATTAAAATTAATGGGAAAAAATAGTTCAAAAAGTTTGGATTAAATGCATTAAAAATAGCAACGGTAAGTTACTGTAAATGGCTGTTACTGTAAATGGCTGTGGCACTTGGGAAATGGTCTGGGGAACATGTCACTATCACCAAAACTCTTTTAAACACTTCTTTCCCCCACATGGGCTATATTCGAGGGTTAAAATTGCAAGGTAAATTTATAATTATAATTTTTTTTCAGCACAATATGGGCCCTATTTATAAAAGATCGGTATCATTATCGTAAAATACCGATCGTTATCGTAAAATAACGAGCGGGTTTATACCGATAACGACCGGTATTACCGATATCGGTAAATAACAGTCGTTATCGGTAAATAACGACCGTTATTTACCGATAACGACCGTTATTTAACGATATCGGTAAATAACGGTCGTTATCGGTAAAACCCGGTCGTTATTTTATGATAACGATCGGTATTTTACGATAACGAAACCGATCTTTTATAAATAGGGCCCTATGTGTCTTAAAAATTACATTTTCAGTATTTACTGGATTTTTGTGTGAAAAACATAAATAAATAGCAGTTACAAAATGTTCTTTGTTCTTTGCATTTTTATTTAAAGAAATAAAAGTAAGAAATCTTAAAGCAATAAAGTAATAATGGTTCTAAAAGTTCTGATTTTCCCAAATGAGAGATTTCCTAAAACTTAAAACACTTTCTAGAATTTTATATCAAATTAATCAGTATAGACCCTTAGAATTATTATCGTAGAATAACCACAAAATTATTTAAAATATTCCTGCTAATGGGATATTTTAGAAACTACATAAATGCAGATACCCAAACACAGCAGTTCATGAAACTGGAAGTTTCTCATATTTCAATAAAAAAAAGACCCACGCACACACAAACAATATACAGGGTTATTAAATAAAAGTTCTTATTGTTAATAATGGTGCTAATTTTGCCCCAACCAATCAGATGTTAGCTTTCAAATGTTAAATAATATGTGATTGGTTGGGGCAAAACTAGCATTTTTTTTACAATAAGAACTAATTTAATCTCCCCGTTTGTTTTGAAATCTACCAGGGAGATTCAATAAAAGACCTTATCATTAAAAATGGTGCTAATTTTTCCCCAACCAATCAGATCTTATTTACATTTGAAAGCTAACATCTGATTGGTTGGGGTAAAATTAGCACCATTTTTAATGATAAGAACTTTTATTGAATCTCCCTGTACATGTCTTCAGCTATGTAACAATGTAATTCTACCATACATTTAGAATTTCAGACACAGTTCTTTGTCGTATTTTACACTTTAAGTAGATTTTCTGAAAAAAATAAAGGAAAAGGTTTTTGCGCAAAAACTTAAAAAATAGAATAACACTTTATATCAATATCAATTTAAAACATATCCCCAATCAACAATATACCACATGTATGGTTGTAAACAGAGACAGGGCCACCAAATAAGCCAAGGAGAAATGCATCAGTAATTACATTTAAAAAATCAAATTGCTTTGTAAATTGAACTTCTTCCATATTTTCAAACTAAACACCCCCCAAATTCAGAAATACCTCCACCTTTAGTTACTTAAAGGGTAACTGTGGTCTCAAATTCTTCCAAACTAGTAATAATTATTTAAAAAGCCTTCCATCACACCTTCAAAATAAAACCTAAATCACATCTGTAGATAAAATTTGTGAGAAGTTATTGCTGGAAAGGTTCAGCAATGTAACTTCCTGGTTGAACTCTTTCTGTTTTCAGCCATGTGACCAGCTTGTAGTCATGTGACCAGCCTGTCTGCATTAATAGGCTCCCCTTCTCAACAGTCACTTTTTTCCTCAGGTACTTCCTGATTTCCCCAGCAATAAGTCTTAACTGAGCAGGCTTCTTCCCCGGGGGAAAAGGGCCGGCAGAGGTCAGGTGGTGTCACTCAACCTACTGGAAGCAGGAAGTTTGAACATTCACCCCAATGTAATTTCTCACAGGCTCCAGCCAGAGATGTGATTGTTGCCTCAGTGTAAAGGAAATACTGCAGGCTTTCATTTAACCCTACCTTGTTTTGAGACCACAGTTGCCCTTTAACGGTGCCATTATTTTATACAGGGTTTTACACTTTTAATAGAACTTTTTTTAATTCAATGCAACAACTGAGGTAAGTATAAACATCCTTCATTCATAACAACAAGGCCTTATACCTCCCATACTACGCACAGTATATAGTATAGTTTACTGTATTACATAAACAGGGAGATTCAATAAAAGTTCTTATCGTTAAAAATGGTGCTAATTTTGCCCCAACCAATCAGATGTTAGCTTTCAAATGTTAAATAAGATCTGATTGGTTGGGGCAAAATTAGCACCATTTTAAAAGACAAGCAGGGAGATTCAATAAAAGTTCTTATCGTTTAAAATGATGTTAATTTTGCCCCAACCAATCAGATCTTATTTAACATTGGAAAGCTAACATCTGATTGGTTGGGGCAAAATTAGCGCAATTTTAACCGATACGAACTTTTATTAAATAACCCTGAACATTTGTAAAAAGTACTGTGTGCTGTCCTAGACACCATCAGGGAGCCGCAAGCTATCTGGGCAAATCTCCCGTATCGGATTTACCAGAGGCTGCGCGACTCTGGGTGAATCTCACCTGCACGTTAGTATTTAAATGGGAAGTTCAGTGCAAATATATGTACTTTTCATAAAAAAGAGCAGTATTTTTTCATCCCAATGACCTTAACCTGGCAATTCAGCATTTTGTCTGTGTATAAATAAATGCAACCGAAATACTGACTTCCTGTTTGCAGAGAATGTTATGGTCTTGTCCTTGACCCAGCGCCTGGGTTGATTCAGTTGCTCAGTAGAGATCTGAGCATGTGTAACCCATCCAACAGCCAATCCGTAGAAATTACTGTTAGGAACATTCCAAGGAAGTGGTGCATTCTGGGAAGAAGAAGGACCGTTAGAACCTGAAATGTCAGCTCACTAATATCAACAGCAGGGAACAGCAAAGGGTATGAAATCAACTGATTTTTCAAAATAAATATGTAGAATAACCAAGAAGGCATTACACAAACTAACAATTTAACAAATATTAATAATTTCCACTGAACTGTCCCTTTAACCCTTTGACTGCCACAGATCGTATATTCACGATCTGTGAAGAGAATGCTTTAACTGCCACAGATCGTGAATATACGATCTGTGCTTTCCCCTTTAAAAAAAAAAATCTGCCTGCACTAGGGGCGATCAGTGGACAGAATTCAACTCCCCCCCTAGCCCCCTCATAAGTTTTGTGCAAAACCGATGTGGGGATCGGGAGATCACTTACCTTTTTCTTGCAGGAGCCAGGAGCAGCAGCCGGAAGAGCAGGTCCTTTGATAAGGGAAACCCCGGTGAGATCACATGATTTGCTGCTTCACCGGGGTCTTCCCTTAGGCTTCCCCTGGTCTCCCCCTGGTGGTCTAGTTGAGGTACTGCACTGTGATCTCCAGATCATGCTGCAGTACCTAGTATAGCACAAGCTGTCATGCTGGCAGCTTTTACTATACATTTTGTGAATGGAACTCAAAGTTCCATTCACAAATAGGATTTTTTCTAAGTCTTTGCTACTTAGCGAAGACTTAGAAAAAAAATAGGGACAGAGATCAAAATTTGGTGATCACTTCTGATCACCAAATTATTGATCTTTGCCAATGAATGAAAAATCACTTCCTGGAAAATGATTTCCGGGAAGTGATTTTTCCGATCGGATTTCCAAATTGGAAACGGGCATTTATGCCCGCATTCCAAGTTCGTTATCATTCCCAAAGATATTTGATGATAATTTTGGGAATGATCAAAAAAAAAAAAAAGGGGCACATAAAAAATCTTAAATGTGATACACACACCTTTTTTTTTTTTTTTAACCTAAAACTATAAATTAGCAAAAAAGTTGTCTTCTCCAAGCTTCCCATGTTCCCCGGTTATATCGGTAAAGTAAACGCGATACTTATTTTATGATTTCACGGGAAACTAAGCCTTTTATAAGGAAATTTTGCAGAGGTACCAAAAAAAGACCGACTAAATTTTTGGATCAGTTAAGTGTGTAAAAACGTGTGTGACTCTCCTACTAACCGGTTTTCACTAAAATACCCTAAAAGGGGGAGAGTGTGTGTGTGGGGGGGTGGGTTGTGGTGTTTTTTTCTTGTAACTGCATTCTACATGCGTCCCATTTGAGCTAGTTGGTGGCCTGTCCTCTTTTTGCACCCTTGCAAATAGCACACCGTTGATTAGGAGATATGGGAGATTGCTATTTAGTGGGTTTTTTTGTTGTCAAGTGGGTTTAGGTAGGATTTCAACCTTTGAATCATCTTATTTTATTTTTCACAAACCTCCTAAAAACACAGAGTTCTTTGGATCACTGGGTCTGGAATTCTTCATGTATGTATGAAAACATGGCACCGTAATGTAGCTGAAGGTGTGTAGATTCCAAAAATATATAGTTTGTGGGGGGAATTTCCAAGTTTCGGGGCTGTTTCCTTAGAAGTATGGTAGGCTGTTCAAATTACAGAGCACTTTGATTTTTCTTGTAATTGCATTTGTGCATGTGTCCCATTTGAGCTAGTTGGTGGCCACGTCCTGTGCATCCACGGATATGGCATACCGTTTGATTCAGGACATGTGGGAGATTGATATTTGTGGGGGCTTTATTTGTGGGGGGCATTTCCAATTTTTTGGGGCTGTTTGAAATTACAGAGCACTTTGATTCTTTTCTTGTAATTACACCTTTTGCATGCGTCCCTTTTGAGCTAGTTGGTGGCCACGTCTCTGTGTGCACCCACACATATAGCATACCGTTTGATGCAGGATATGTGGAGATTGCTATTTAGTGGGTTTTTTGCTTGTCAAGTGGGTTTAGGTAGGATTTCAACCTTTGAATCATCTTATTTATTTTTCACAAAACCTGCTAAAAACACGGAGTTTCTTGGATCACTGGGTCTGGAATTCTTCATGTATGAATGAAGCATGGTACCGTAACGTAGCTGAAGGCGTGTAGATTCCAAAATATATAGTTTGTGGGGGGAATTTCCAAGTTTCGGGCTGTTCCTAAGAAGTATGGTAGGCTGTTCAAATTACTGAGCACTTTGATTTTTTCTTGTAATTGCATTTGTGCATGCGTCCCATTGAGCTAGTTGGTGGCCACGCTCTGTGTGCATCACGCATATGGCATACCGTTTGATTCAGGACATGTGGGAGATTGATATTTAGTGGGGGGGCTTTATTTTGGGGGGGCATTTCCAAGTTTTGGGGCTGTTTGAAATTACAGAGCACTTTGATTCTTTTCTTGTAATTACACTTTTGCATGCGCCCCTTTTGAGCTAGTTGGTGGCCACGTCTCTGTGTGCACCCACACATATAGCATACCGTTTGATGCAGGATATGTGGGGATGCTATTTAGTGGGTTTTTGCTTGTCAAGTGGGTTTAGGTAGGATTTCAACCTTTGAATCATCTTATTTTATTTTTCAACAAAACCTGCTAAAAACACGAGTTCTTTGGATCACTGGGTCTGGAATTCTTCATGTATGTATGAAAGCATGTACCGTAACGTAGCTGAAGGCGTGTAGATTCCAAAAATATATAGTTGTGGGGGGGGATTTCCAAGTTTCGGGGCTGTTGCCTAAGAATTATGGTAGGCTGTTCAATTACTGAGCACTTTGATTTTTTCCTTGTAATTGCATTTGTGCATGTGTCCAATTTGAGCTAGTTGGTGGCCACGTCTCTGTTGTGCATCCACGCATATGCATACCGTTTGATTCAGACATGTGGGAGATTGATATTTAGTGGGGGGCTTTATTTGTGGGCTTTTCCAAGTTTTGGGCTGTTTGAAATTACAGAGCACTTTGATTCTTTTCTTGTAATTACACTTTTTGCATGCGCCCTTTTGAGCTAGTTGGTGGCCACGTCTCTGTGTGCACCCACACATATAGCATACCGTTTGATGCAGGATATGTGGGAGATTGCTATTTAGTGGGTTTTTTGCTTGTCAATGGGTTTAGGTAGGATTTCACCTTTGAATCATCTTATTTTATTTTCACACAAAACCTGCTAAAAACACGGAGTTCTTGGATCACTGGGTCTGGATTTCTTCATGTATGTTGAAACATGGTACCGTAACGTAGCTGAAGGCGTGTAGATTCCAAAAATATATAGTTTTGTGGGGAATTTCCAGTTTCGGGGCTGTTGCCTATAAGTATGGTAGGCTGTTCAAATACTGAGCACTTTGATTTTTCTTGTAATTGCATTTGTGCATGTGTCCAATTTGAGCTAGTTGGTGGCCACGTCTCTGTGTGCATCCACCATATGCATACCGTTTGATTCAGGACATGTGGGAGATTGATATTTAGTGGGGGCTTTATTTGTTGGGGCATTTCCAAGTTTTGGGCTGTTTGAAATTACAGAGCACTTTGATTTTGTTCTTGTAATTACTTTTTTGCATGCGTCCAATTTGAGCTAGTTGGTGGCCACGTCTCTGGTGTCACCCACACATATAGCATACCGTTTGATGCAGGATATGTGGGAGATTGCTATTTATTGGGTTTTTTGCTTGTCAAGTGGGTTTAGGTAGGATCAACCTTTGAATCATTTTATTTTATTTTTCACAAACCTGCTAAAAACACGGAGTTTCTTTGGATCACTGGTTCTGGAATCTTCATGTATGTATGAAAGCATGGTACCGTAACGTAGCTGAAGGTGCATAAATTCCAAAAATATATAGTTTGTGGGGGGTATTTCCAAGTTTAGGGGTAGGCTGTTCAAAAAACAAAGCACTTTGATTTTTTCTTGTAATTGCATTTGGTGCATGTGTCCCATTGAGCTAGTTGGTGGCCACGTCTCTGTGTGCACCCACACATATAGCATCCCGTTTATGCAGGATATGTGGAAGAGTGCTATTTGGGGGTTTTTTGCTTGTCAAGTGGGTTTAGGTAGGATTTCAACCTTTGAATCATCTTATTTTATTTTTCACAAAACCTCCTAAAAACACAGAGTTCTTTGGATCACTGGTCTGGAATTCTTCATGTATGTATGAAAGCATGGTACCGTAACGTACCTGAAGGTGTGTAATTCAAAAAATATATAGTTTGTGGGGGAAATTCCAAGTTTCGGCGGGTTCCTTGAATTAGGGTAGCTGTTCAAATTACAGAGCACTTTGATTTTTTCTTGTAATTGCATTTGTGCATGTGGTCCCATTTGAGGTAGTTGTGTCCACGTCTCTGTGACATCCACACATATGGCATACCGTTTGATTCAGAACATGTGGAGATTGATTTTAGTGGGGGGGGTGTTATTTGCGGGGGCATTTCCAAGTTTTGGGCTGTTTGAATTCACAGAGCACTTTGATTTTTTCTTGTAATTTCATTGTGCATGTGTCCCATTTGGGTAGTTGTGGCCACGTCCCTGTGTGCATCCACGCATATGCATACCGTTTGATTCAGGGCATTTGGAAGATTGATAATTGACAAGTTTTTTTACATGACATGGAAATTTGCCATGATTTTTAAGCTTGAATGTATTTTTATACATTTTTCCTGAAATCTTGTAAGAAAGCAAAATTTTACACGAAGCTCGCGCCCACACCATTGGTGGTATGCATAAAAGAATCAAACCATTGGTAGCTGAAGGTGTGTAGAGTCCAAGAATATATATGTTGTTGGGGGTATTCTAAATATAGGGGTGTTTAGTCTGACAAATCTGAAAAGTTGCTGTAATTGGGGCACTGTTCATTGGCTAACTTTGGTGCTAGTTGTGATTCCATGTTTGCGTGTGTAACCAACATAGGGCATACCATTTGATTCAGGACATTTGGGAGATTGATATTTGGTAACTTTTTTTACATTACTTGGGATTTTGGCATGCTTTCTTCCTTTTGAGAGTGTTTTTTTTCTAATTTTTTTAGAAAATCTGCTAAAACTATGAACTTCTACGAAGAACTGCGCCCACACCATTGATGGTACGAATGAACAACTACAGAATTACGTAGATAAATGTGTTAGATTCGAGAAATATATGGTTTGTGGGGGGTGTGTTTGTGGGAAAATCTGCAGACTGTTCAAATTCAGATTTGGCTGAAAGTTTTGCTGTTTCTGGTCATTGTGCATTGTCTCACTTCATGGCCATTTATGCTTACACGTCCGCGTGTGTAACCACACATATGGCATACCGTTTGATTCAGGACATTTGGGAGATTGATATTTAGTAATTTTTTTTACATTCCATGTTGTTTTGGCATGATTTCTACCTTTTGAAGTTGTTTTTTGTTCATTTTTTCAGACAAATGCGAACTTCTACGAAGAACTGCACGCACACCATTGATGGTATGAATAAACAAACTACAGCGTTACATAGCTGAAGGTGTGTAGATTTCAGAAATATATAGTTTGTGGGGGTTATTTCTAAGTTACGGGGGTGTTTTGTGGAAAAAACTGCAGACTGTCCAAATTCGGAATTGGCTAAATATTTTTGCCATTTCTGAGCCATTGTGCATTGTCTCACTTTGTGGCTTTTCGCTTCCATGTCCGCGTGTGTAATCACACATATGGCATACCGTTTGATTCAGGACATTTGGGAGATTGATATTTGGTAACTTTGTTTTACATTCCATGGGGTTTTGGCACGATTTCTACCTTTTTGAATGTTGTTTGATGTTCATTTTTTTTGGAAAATCTGGTAAAAGTGCAAACTTCTACGAAGAACTGCGCCCACACCATTGATGGTATGAATGAACGAACTACAGCGTTACATAGCTGAACGTGTGTAGATTTCAGGAATATATAGTTTGTGGTGGTTATTTTTGAGTTGGGGGGGCGTTTTGTGGAAAAACTGTAGACTGTTCAAATACAAAACTGGCAAATTTTTTTTTGCTGCTACTGACATTTGGCACTGGTCACGCTCTGGGTTAGTTGGTAGCCATGTCTCTGGGTACACCCATGAATATGGCATACCGTTTTATTCGGGAGGGGTTAGGCTTTCATATTTGAGATGCGTTTGAACTTTCCTCCACAGTTTTTAGCTGAAATTCGCATTTGATTTTGTCTCTGATTTTACAGTTGAGGAAAAAAAGGAAAATGGGAGAAAATAACTTACAATTGGACGAAGAGCTGCGTCCAGGTATCTGCATTTTGATCGAAACTTACCTCACTCACAATATCCTGCGGGTGTGTAGTTTCTAAAAATATCTCACTTGTGGGGATATTTTAGTTAATTTGGAAGATATTCTATGTTAACTGTCAGTAGTGGTTATACATTTTAATTTGGTGTAATATTTTAGGAGGTGCAGTTTTAGGGGGGTCTCCTGTACAGGAAAAGTCAGGTACCTACATATATCTGGTATCGTTGTACTCGGGAGTATCTGAGCTTTTAGAAACAGTAAGATTTTTGTGTGTAACCTTAAGATAACTATAAGTAAAAATGGGAGAAATCCATGAAAATGTGCAAATTTTTCATTTTTTTACATATTTTACCCATAATTCCAGTAAAATTTCCAGAAAAGTTACAAAATTCTGTTACCATGTTAAAGTACACTTTGTGCTGAAAAAAACAATGTATAATATTCCTGATTTACTGCAAGGTTTCCTACTGTAAAATTAGTCTAAAGCGATTAAGGGCAAAATCCTGAAAATTCTTCTGGCAGTTAACGCAAAAAAAAATTTGAAAATCTCCTGGCAGTGAAAGGGTTAACACCAGCTATATGCTGGCATTAAATACTTACATGCAATCGGCCGCGCAGCCTCTGGTAAATAGGTTTGCGACGGCTGCGTACTCGCCGCAAACCGAGGCTAAACTTTAAGAGGAGAAAGGAGCGCTGCGGCCACGCAATTTGGCTACATGTATAGTACGGTACTTTCTTTTTTTTCTTTTGCATAGATACATTTATGACTAGAGATGCTGCTAGGTTTCGTTCCATTTTCGGCTTTTCGGATCCCGGGAAAATCCCAAAGATCCGAAAATCCAGAAATGGAACTTACAATCGTGACTTCAGAGTGCGGTTTTGATATTTATCAAACGTTCAAGGCTATTTTCAAAAACAGTCTCAAACGTTCTATAATCCCCGAAAATACGATCGGAAACTATTTTCAAATTTCCAATAGTATTTTCGAGGATTATCGAACGGTTTTTCGAAAATAGCCTTGAACGATCGATAAAAATTGAAAACGCGCTCTGAAGTCACGGAATCTGAATCGATTTCGAAACTAAGTGGTTCCGTGTTGGAACCGGATCCCATCTCTATTTATGACAAGCAGCAGCACTTCCCAAACAAAAGGGTTTTACATCTACCAGTGCCCTGATAAACCATATATTTACTGAATCCAGCGTTATGCAATGCACATGGGCACACAAAGACATTACCAGCATCTACTGTAGCCCTAAAAATACCAAAAGCATAGTTTTCAGGGGATAATTTCCAGGGCAACTATATATTTTTTTCAGGCTAAACAATCCTTTACTTTGGAAACCACCCCAACAAAAACATACACACATTAAGCTACATAATGGTGTCATTTTTTCATTCATACCTGCAGAATTCTGAATGCAGTAAAAATTTGCACTTTTTTTTGAAAAAAATCATCAAATAAGGTTCAGACATTTTAGTTTCAACCCCCTGTACAAATTAAATAGACCTATAAATATTAATCTTCTACTTGTCCTTCAGTGATTACTAGTTACTCAACTGCAACTAAACTTAAATAGAGTTTCCTAGTCATCCAATTGACTTTCTTAATTCAGAATGACTTCTACAAGAATCTGTTGGCAATAAATATCCTGGAATGTGTTCCATTTAGCATATAGCAGCTAGAGGTGTTTTCAAAACAGCATTGTACATGGCAAAAAAAATAGTATTAACTCCCACACAAACACCTCTTTTCAGGCTTGGTTTCTTTAGTTTGACATAAATTGTCTCCTTGACACCTCTTTTGAACCAATCCTGTTCTTTTGCCAAGATGTTGATATTACAGTCTTCACTGCTGAGTCCTGACTTGTGGAATTGGCTCTTCTGTACTGGGCCATATATTGGTGCAGCTGCTGTTTTGTCTCCCCCAACATACAAATCAGAGTACCTTTTCCAAAGGTTTTAAGGGCTCCTCTGAGATGTTTAATTTCCTCAGCCTCTGTGTTAGTAGGAATGTTCTCTGCTCTGTGATGTAGGGTTCTGACAACACCCAGCTTTTGATCAAACATCAAATACTGGTCTGAGTGGGTTGGTTTTCTGTAAAGCTCTACTTCCAGTTTACCATTCTCCCCGAATTCTACCAAGCAGTCTAAGAAGGCCAGTGTGTTGTTTTGTACCTTTTCTAAATCTGTTTTGGTCCACAGCATTAAGGTTCTGTAGAAGCATGTACTTCTTTCTAGGGGACTTTAACCTAGTTGGCTGGTGCAACGTCCTTACAGGTATTTTTTGTTTCCACTTCTTCCATGTAAAGGTTTGTCACAATGGGTGAAACTGGTGATCCCTTAGTGTGTCCATGTTGTTGCATCTGAAATAGATGGTATTCAGGCATAAGTTGTCTTACCATTTCAACAGCTTCGGTGGTATGTATACATGTAAAGAAGTATGTTACATTATATGACACCATAGTTTCTTCCATGCCAAGTTGTTCTGCCTCACTCTGTGGTGTCTTATTATTGTGGTTTAAGGCTTCTGGGATGGCTTTAGGAGTTATTGCAAAATTCAAACCCTTAGCCGGGACTTCATTTTATGGTTGGGTCAGGGTCCTGTTGGACTGGACCCTCCTTGTTATGCAAATATTAAACTCCCTTCTTTCTCCTCCAAAGCACTTCCCTGTCCTTTTGGAAAAGTTAAAACTTGGTAGACAGTGCACTAGTGATATGCTCATTCATGTATTTGTACCATATATGCATGGTCATATCCCCACGCAAGCCCTGCTTCTCCAGTGTAGAAAGCCCTGTCTAATTTTCCTGCATAGTCAAGCCTCCCATTCCACTTATTAATTAAGTTGCAATCAATTAACTCTTTTCTAAGATGTTTGTTTTATATACAGGATTCCAAAATTGTACTGCATATTCCAAATAGGGCTCTAGCTTTGTAAAGACAGAGAATAATATTTTTCTCTCTTGAATCTATTCCCCTCTTTATACAAGACAATATCTTGCTAGCTCTAGCCATTGATGCATTGGCATTATTTTTGTCTGTTATCTACTAAAATCCCTAAATCTTTTCCCAACAAAAATTCACTTAACACAGAGTTATTTATGGTGTAAGTGGCTCAGGGATTATTAAATCCCAAATGCATCACCTTACATTTATCAACATTGAATCTCATCTGCCACTTTGTTGCACATTTTGACAATGTCTAGGTCTGTCTGTTTTCCAATGCACTACACTGTTTTTGTGTCATCAGCAAACACAGAGACCTTGCTCTTCATTCATACTTCTAGGTCCTATATAAACAAATTAAATTACAGCAAAAGGTCTAAAAACCATCAGATTACAGTATTGTGTATTCAGATAATCTTGTCAATGAAGACTAATCCAAATGAATAGATTTATTTAAAAATGTGTCTTTAAGGGGCCCTCAGATACGAAATTTCCCAATAGCGAAATTATACTGTGTCCATATTTTTGCTCTCTCCGATCCATTCACATGAAAGTATGTCAGCATTCAATAGTGATTTACTATAGCAGGTAGCAAAATCCGATTGGGCAGCTGATCGCAGTTTAATACACCACCAAACCACCATGGTAGGCCAGGGGAAGACTCTGGAATGTCATAGATGTCAGAGGAACTCACTTTATGCTGCTCTTTGATGCATTTTTCACCAGGATCTCTTATTCCCACCTCCATGTGAATAATAGAACGCCCGGGTAACAGAGTTTAAATTTATTACCAGTGCTCCATTCGTAGCTTTTCCGCAGCTGACAAGTGCGATGTTCCAATTGCGATCCTATATATAACATTGTCACGCATGCACAAAGGATAGGAGCACGATCGAGATATTGCACCACCTGTTGGAGAGAAGCTGCAAGTGGAGCGCTGGTAGTTAAGTTAAACTCTGTTACCCGGACGCTCTATTATTCACAGGGAGGTGGCAATAAGCAATCTCACCTGCCTGTCTGAATATTAGATACATTTCCAAGGAATATTAATAGGACAGTTTAGTGTCCCTTAAAAGATTATAATAAAGATAGGAATAATTCATTAATATGACTGATAATCTAATCTGAATGAATCTTTGTTTTCTTTTAGTCCTGAGCATGAACTCCCAAAACACCGTCTAACATTTCTTTTTACAATAGAAGAATTAAATCAAAGAAACAACATTTTACCCAACATCACCCTGGGTTATTTTTTGTCTGATTCAGCAAATTATTACAGAGAAACAACACTGGAAACCATGTTAACACTGTCAGGGGGAGAGAACCTCATTCCTAATTATCAGTGTAAGAGAAGAGGAATCCTGGCTGGTTTTATTGGGGATCTAACATCAGCCAGTTCCTACATAATGTCTATCCTTACTGGACTGTATCACTACCCCCAGGTACTGTACTGTTATGTAATGTCTATCCTTACTGGATTGTACCAAGTGTACAAAACTCACAAGCATTACTGTTTGAGGCTCAAGCAGGAGAAAGCAGAGGAATTCCCAGAGGGGCGGAGCTTAACATTCAGAAAACCAGTAACAAGATGTCAGCAACTTTTAAGGCCCAAAGCTAGGCTCTGGAGGGGCATAGGTAAATAAAAAATATGGCAACGGTATTTTTAAAGCTGCAGCTTCCAAATCAACATAACTTGATTTTACAGTGCACTTATCCTTTAACATTTGAAAGCTAGTATGTGATTGGTTTGGGCAAAATTAGCACCATTTGTAACAATAAGAACTTTTATTGAATCTCCCTGCATGTGTTTAAATAACTAAATTACTAGAAAATGCCTTTAATCGTGTGGTAAGGTATAATGGAAGCTGTAGTCCAACTAGTAAGTATTAATCCATATTGAAGTGACATATTCATTGCTGATGTTAAGGATGCACATACACAGCAGAAGGACCCCAGAAACCCCACCACAAGACTTGAGTATATTAAACACTCAATACATTTTTGAACTCAGCATAATATAGAAACAAAAGTGGGATATTTTGAAAGGTAAGACAATTGCTTTTGATTTAAAAGAGAGATGTTTTTCATTGCAGTTCCCCTTTGTAATAATTAATCACAAATACAAAAATGAAAGCCACAGATCAATACTAGATAATCAGTACTGATCATCATCACGCACCCATGGCCTGCTCGGAAAAAGATGCAGAAAATACATTCCAGAAAGTGATTTTTCTGTTTGGGTTTTAATATAGAAAATGGGCATTTATGACTATATTCCAAGTTCTAAATTTAAAAAGAAAATGAAAGTCAGACACATAAAAAAGCACTAAACATAATATTTTTCAGAGACAGAGACAGAATCATATTTTTAGGAATTGTAAGACTCGTAAACCAGTACCAAATTCAAAACCAATACCAAAGTGTTAAAAACGATAAAATATTAGCATATTACATTATTAATTGGTTGCTTGTTAAGCAATAAATTAGACCCTTTTTTAGTGAAGCCACATATATAGGTAACTTAGTATTGAATGTTTTATAATGACATCCATCCATCTAGACCAACCCATAATGTTTGTCTAAGTTACATAGTAACATAGTATTGGGGGTTGAGATATTAGTCCTTCATTTTTTCCCCCCTACCCATGAACCCTATTTAACAGTTGATCCAGAGGAGAGCAAAATAAAATCCTGGATCAACAAGAAGTATATTTAATAATTTCAGCCACTTTCTAGTTAATTTGGAATTTTAGAAACATATCCAACCCCTACTTGAAGCTATCTTACCAAATGTGCAGGAAGACAGTTCCACGGTTTAACTATTGAGTAGTTTTACCCTTCATTAACTTGGAATTCTTGCCATCTCTTCTGTCTCCAAAAGGAACATAACCAAAGCAAGTGCCATTAAAGGGGCCCATGCACACAACAACTCCAATTGTACAATCATGGTATTATTGGTATTGGTTGGGGGGGATTCTATTATGTCCTATAAAAATTTAGTGTATTAGACTTGGCACAGTTAATTTTTAAACAAAGTCAATTTATACTCAATAATGGTTTTATATTAGAGTTCCTCATCATCATATAAGTATAATTTCACATTGGAAATTTAGTTTTGTTAGGTAATAAATAACGCTATCGTAAAGTTTCTACATTGACACAATCATTTTCCCCAAAACTAGACTTTAGCAATATCTCTATTTCCTTTCTTTACATCTTATGTGTACATCTGTACAAAACAAACTTACAGTAATTGCTCTATCGGTCTGTCCTATGAAGATTAACTGAATTGAATCTTAACTGGTCTAGCTAGAATTAGATGGTGAGTAATTAAACATAAATAACTGGATGGTACAATTATCTGTAGGCCAGAGATCTGTCTAGTTAAAGAAACCAGAAATTATGGTTACTATAGTTCTCAGGTTAGAGAGAGGAGAATGTTCAGGATCTGTTATATAAACAGAGGGTTGTGATAGTCCATGTTCCTATTACCGCCCAGAGTTCAGGCTAAACTGTGAGAGATTTGTTGATATTTCTACTAGATATTCTGAATTGGACAAGGGATGGAAAATAGAACTTGAGTTTCCATTCGATCTGAACTGGAAGTCAATGTCTATTTCTGGATTTGCACATTGAATAAACTGACCTGATGTAACAATCACAATGCAGATCCCAATGATCTTTATTCTGCTATTAACCTACAGTTTCATTAACTGTAAAAACTATTTCAATGCTTTCCCCTTCTGGGGTCTTTTACTGGGCAGGAAACCTTCTCTCTTATTGGCCTTGATCTTACTTTTCACCCCAGTCGCTGAGTTTGATCCTCGTTGCACATTGCAAAAAAACTTTTTTGATTCCATTTCTTACCAGGCTGGAGATATTTTATTAGGAGGAGTAATGAAAAAGAGCAGTCCGGTAAAAATATTAACCGAGTTCCGTGAAGACCCTTTTACTTTAGTATATACAAGGTATGTGAATTTTTAGTTGTTTGATTTTAAAGTATTGAAACAAAACAGAACATGGTAAATTATTAATCCACCTAGAGACACGATCCATGTGTAGAACACTTTGTATAAAATCTCTGTATTTACAATGAAATCTTACAATTCACTGTACATTCATAGATAACACACCAATGGGGCAATTTACTAAGAGCAGATTAAATTCCAATCGTGTCCCATCTTATATGCACATTGAACTTTTGTAAATAGGTTTAGCATGGGATGAGAATATTAAGCTAGGTACATACGCTGCCGATAAAGCCCCGGTACCGTCACATCCGACAGTGATGGGGATTTATCTGCAGTGTGTGAAGAGTCTTTCCCGAACGAGCATGTGACTGTCGAATGCTCCCGGTCATTCGGGACAGACAGAAAATTTCCACTAGCTGCGGTAATCTCCCTATAGGGGAGTCGACCATGGTCATGGGAAACACGCAGTCACAAACTTTCTCCCTGTGCTGTGTATATGCTGTGAATAGGAAGAAAGCTCGGAACTGTGTGTACTGATCTTTAAAAATGACAGACAGGATCTTGCAGACTGACTGTCGGTAAGACACGCCCGGTTGTGCGATTCCCTATGGGACTGCAAGATCGGTCTCGCGAACTGTTGGCCGCAGGCACTATTGCCACAACCGACAGTCATTTGCTAGTCTAGCAGTGGGCATCTGTGCCAGATGACAACTTTTCTCTAGGATATAGATGTCAATCTTAGCCAAGACGATGAAGTCAAGGTCAATTACTGTCTCTAACTTCTCCGTTAAAAATGGTAGTGGGGCATGGCCTGGAAGCCATTAAAGACAAACACTCAGCACTACAGCTCTCAAAATTAAGTTTAAAGTGCAAATAAAGTCACCACACACAATTTCCCAATAGAAAGAGCTAAAAATATACGGTACAACAAGCTTTGTCTTACCGTGGCTGTTGGTTGATTTATAAAGTTAACCATTGGGTAATAGAGGTCAGCTCCCATAATCCACCCCCTTTTTTGTTGTTTTAATGGAAGTCTAAGTGTTCACAGCAGAATTTTCTGGGCCTTGTACTAGATAAATTACTGGGCCTCCCACCACAATAAACCCCCACCATGCTGTACCCCCACTATACCACTTTTGTATCACCCCATACTTTGAGAAGTAACACTTTTCCCAAACTTCCATTTTTTAAGAAGCCACACTCCCTATATTAACTATTAACTATTTTCCCCTACTCCTCCCAATTTAGTTTGAAACCACACTCACAATATATTGGACTCTCATCCCAAACCAGATACTTTGCCCACCCTATAAAAGTACCATCTGGAAAAATCCATCTTCCCTCAAACCCCTAATACAGTAAGAATCCTCTCACCCCTTTCACAGTATATTGAGAAGACACTCAATACAGCAGTAACTAGCCCCCTATACATTATACTGCAGTTACTCTTCCCCCCACCTCTAAGTAAAAAATGTCTGTGCCCCCCTAATTATATGTAAATATCTGGTTAATAATACATCTAATATGCTGAATATATCCCTGTGACCAGTTTTTTGTTTTAAGAGTTGAATAAAATAATAAAATTAGATTAGGAGAGCTAACCAAGATGGTACACATCATACTCTACAATATCACACAATGTGTGGTGCACATTATATCTAGATAACTTACATGAAAACTAATGATTATATTAATTATGTATTTATAGTAATTAATAATTTATTTATTAAGTCCAGATAATGAGTTACCAAAACACCAAGTAGCGTTTAAGTTTACAATAAAAGAAATAAATCAAAGAAACATTTTACCCAACATCACCCTGGGATATATATTGGCTGATTCAGCTAATTATTACAGAGAAACAATACTGGGCACCATTTTAATACTGTCAGGGGGAAAGGACCTTGTTCCCAATTATAATTGTGGGAGAAGAGGAATCCTGGCTGGTTTTATTGGGGATGTGACATCTGCCAGTTCCTTCATAATGTCTGTCCTTACAGGGTTTTACCATTACCCCCAGGTACTGTACTGTTATGTTATGTAATGTCTATCCTTACTGGATTTTACCACTACCCCCAGGTACTGTACTGTTATGTTATGTCTATCTTTACTGGATTGTACCACTACCCCCAGGTACTGTACTGTTATGTTATGTCTATCCTTACTGGATTGTACCACTACCCCCAGGTACTGTACTGTTATGTTATGTAATGTCTATCATTACTGGATTGTACCACTACCCCCAGGTACTGTAATGTTATGTAATGTAATGTCTATCCTTACTGGATTGTACCACTACCCCCAGGTACTGTACTGTTATGTAATGTCTATCCTTACTGGATTGTACCACTACCCCCAGGTACTGTACTGTACTGTTATGTTATGTAATGACTGTTCTTACTGGATTGTACCACTACCCCCAGGTACTGTACTGTTATGTTATGTAATGACTGTCCTTACTGGATTGTACTACTACCCCCAGGTACTGTACTGTTATGTAATGTAATGTCTATCCTTACTGGATTGTACCACTACCCCAGGTACTGTACTGTTATGTTATGTAATGTCTGCCCTTAATGGATTGTACTGCTTCCCCCAGGTACTGTACTGTTATGTAATGTAATGTCTATCCTTACTGGATTGTACCACTACCCCCAGGTACTGGACTGTTATGGTACTGTACTGTTATGTTATGTAATGTCTATCCTTACTGGATTGTACTACTACCCCCAGGTACTGTACTGTTATGTTATGTAACTTCTGTCCTTACTGGATTGTACCACTACCCCCAGGTACTGTACTGTTATGTTATGTAATGTCTATCCTTACTGGATTGTACCACTACCCCCAGGTACTGTACTGTTATGTTATATAATGTCTATCCTTACTGAATTGTACCACTACCCCCAGGTACTGTACTGTTATGTAATGTAATGTCTATCCTTACTGGATTGTACCACTACCCCCAGGTACTGTACTGTTATGTTATGTAATGTCTATCCTTACTGGATTGTACCACTACCCCCAGGTACTGTACTGTTATGTAATGTAATGTCTATCCTTACTGGATTGTACCACTACCCCCAGGTACTGTACTGTTATGTTATGTAATGTCTATCCTTACTGGATTGCACTATTACCCCCAGGTACTGTACTGTTATGTAATGTAATGTCTAGCCTTACTATGTCCATCCTTACTGGATTATACCACTACCCCCAGGTACTGTACCGTTATGTTATGTAATGTCTATCCTTACTGGATTGTACCACTACCCCCAGGTACTGTACTGTTATGTAATGTAATGGCGCAAAATGGACCAGCCCAGAGTGCTGGGTAATGTGCCCTGACAAGGGTCAGGAATGGGGACCCAGCGACAAAGGGTTAACCTCCCCTCCCCTTAGGGTCTTACCGTTTCCGGCAGGGACGCTAGGGCAGAACAGCCTCCTCCTCCCTTCAGCCGGGATAGTATACGGACAAGGCAGCCGGCAGCGAGCGGGTGTGCGCCGGCGGTCGCAGGGACGTGACGTCACAAGCAGGGGCCGGGTCTCACGCTCCTTGCGCGAGATCCGGAAATAAGTTACTGAGGGGAGCATTTCGCGCCAGGAAGTCACTTAGCCGTTGGAGCCTTGGAGTTCACAGGTGCTGCAGGTGACTACTGAGTTCCCAGCATGGCAGAATCCATTGAAGAGCAGGCCAGGGGATTCAAGGGAGTGGCGAAGTCACAAGGGAGAGATTGGATTCACAGCCAACTAGGAGAGTTATTGCAGATGGAGGCAGAAGGAGCATCACACAGAACAGGTCGGCAGAGCAGACCACCCAGGCGTTTTTCCCCTGAACAGGCCAAAAAGAAGAGGCGTGACGCAGTCCGGGACCGCTCAGGAGTAGGACATGGAGGTACAGCATCAAGGAAAGGACGAGCCGGTAGGACACAGCACGGCCACAGCGCTAGGCCTGGACCAGCCTCCACCAACAGGCAAGTGATCGATAATTTTACATTCCCTACCCCTTCAGGGAGTCAGGGCCAGGAAAATCCCACTGAGATAGTTGCACTGCCTATACAAGTAGGTACACCCCCGTCCATCCGGCAGACAGCACGGACTTCCTTTGACCCCCTCACCCCTCCTGCATTGTTTTCCCCGAACTTAACCCCTGTGCATTCAGGGCCACAAACGGATCCCCTCCCACAGGTAGTAGCTGCTTCAGGCAGTGGGGTGCAGCAAGTGTTCAGTGATGGGGGGGGTTGGGCAACCGAGGCCAGGTCAGGTAGGCAAGCATCATTGGTAGACAGGCAAACTTTATCACCCCACGTAGGTCACCAAAGGGAAGCAAGGGAAGAAGTCGCAAGTAGGCAGAATCATCACCGCGATAGATCCCAGAACAGAAGAGTACAACGTGCCGGTAACCCTCACCAGAGCAGTGGTTCTCACAGACGGGCCAATATGTCTAGGGCCCACCAATCCCAGGGCGGTCATAGGCGCAGGCGGGACAGAAGCCCATCACGTACAGAAAGGGGAGCACAAAGTTCAAAAACGGCCCGCAGGGGCCAGGAACACGATACTACAAATCCCTCCCACATAGATACAGCCGGGTCACAAGGCTGGGATGGTAACGTACATGCACAACAGGTGGTGCAAGGTACTATGGATCAGGGAATGTTATCTCCCTTTTCCCCCAGGTTTTCACAGGAACGCCAGGCTGCTAGAAGGGACAGGTCTTCCGCCAGTGCACATAGGGCTTCACAAACACCTTCCGGACAGAGCTGCTCATCGGTGATCAGCGTCCCAGGACGAGATATCATCGCAACAGCACAAGCGAGGGAGGCACATACAGCCACCGCACCCTCAGCGGACGAACACGGAGGTGAGCACGTTTCTCAGGATCGGGTTCAGGCTGGGGGGAGTAATAAAGATTTAATGTCGGGTTTAAAGCAATTTCTTTCCAGCTGGGAAGATGCTTCTAGGCCTACTCAGCATCATCTAAACCAACCTGCTCGAGTTTGGTTAGGGAGGGAGACTCTCAATATCACACAGAACCCATTACACATGGAGCAGGGTCCCGAGGAGATTCAGGCAGCATCCTTGCCTAGGCCAGGTAACATCAATACGGCCATGGCACAACAAGGGACATCCCTAGGTAGGGACTCCTGGGCTGCAATAGTGGGAGTTTCAGAGTCAGCTAGACAGGGTGCATACGTTTCTTTTGCTGGCCCTCTAGGTCTGCATGTGAAACAAGAAATTAAAGAAAAAATCTGGCGCGGGAAATATTTGGAAATATTCTCATTGTTACCTCTTGATGAGATCATAGAGGAAAAAGTAGATTCAAAAAAATCAGAAGAAGAAAAGGCTAAGCGATACAGAAAATTCCCCAAAACATTCAGCAACTGGCTGAGATCCTTTTGCATTCTGGCTAGCATCATTGGCGAAAAAAGCCCGGAGAAGTGCTCGTCGCTCTTCTGCTATATTGACGGGATTTGGGAGGCTTTTCGCGTTTATGGCGGAATGGCATGGTGGAGGTACGACGAGCAATTCCGGCAACGCTTAGCAGCAAACCCGTCTATGCGCTGGGATCAAATGGATCTTACCCTCTGGCTGAAGCTCATGACCGCACAGAAGGTGATGCCCTTTCGGATTCGGTTCGGTTACTGCTGGTCCTTCAATGAGTCCATATGCAAGTGGGGTTCAACATGTAAGTTTAAGCACTAGTGTTCCGGGTGTAACGGCAATCACCCCTTCAGTCGTTGCTTCAAGCGTGGAAAATCCATGCAAAAGTCGGTTGATGTTAACAAAGGGGAAATCCCCAGTGAGACTCGCCGAGATGCAGCCGTGGCTAGACCGCTACGCTAAGAAGGACGTAGCAAAATTTCTGTACAATGGTTTTGACCTCGGTTTTAGGATCCCCTTTCTAGAGAATATAGGTTTGACAAATGTTAATAATTTAAAATCTGTTACCCATTCCAGAGATAGTGCGTCAAAAATTGGAAAAAGAGGTGGCTTTTGGGGTATGGCAGGCCCATTTTCCAATCCTCCAATCCAACTTACGAGTTTCCCCATTGGGAGTGGTACCTAAAAAAGAACCCGGCAAGTTTCGCTAATCCACCATCTGTCGCACCCAAAAGGATCGTGTTAATGATGACATTGACAGGGATCTGTGTACGGTATCATATACATCCTTTGACAAGGCGGTTCTTTAGTTCAGTCAGTGGGTCGGAGCACTCTTGGCAAAAGCTGATATTGAATCGGCTTTTCGTCTTTTACCCATCCACCCCGAATGCCATCACTTGCTTGGCTGCCAATTTGACGGGTTTTTCTTTGTGGATCTCTGCCTCCCAATGGGCTGCTCTCTTTCCTGCGCGTACTTCGAAGCTTTTAGCACCTTCCTGGAGTGGGTCATTAGACAGAGAGCTATGGCAGGTACAATCGTCCACTATCTGGATGACTTCCTATGTGTCGGCTCCGGCAACTCGGATGCTTGCTTCCACATTCTTGAAACCCTTCAGTTGGTGGCCTCACAATTTGGTGTTCCTTTGGCCCCCGAAAAAACCGAAGGGCCCACCACTTGCCTGACCTTTTTGGGCCTGGAGATTGATTCAGTGGCAGGCGAATTCAGGTTGCCTAGATCGAAGTTACTTGATTTAAGAACCACGGTGTCCGATCTTCTGCAGGCTAAAAAGGCAACGCTAAGGACTATCCAATCTCTCTTGGGTAAGCTGGCATTCGCCTGCCGAATCATATCAGTGGGTCGAATATTTAGCCAACGTCTAGCAAGATTAACGGCGGGCAAGCTGGCCCCCCATCATCATATTAGGATTCCCCGTGCAGTTAGGAATGATCTAGTAATCTGGGACCGATTCCTCCGAGACTTCAATGGCAGGGTACTTTTCCAGAGGGCGGAGCTATCAGGAGACGACCTACAGCTGTTCACGGATGCGGCAGGTAGCGCAGGATATGGAGCGGTACTTGCCAGTCAATGGAGTGCGGAACCTTGGCCTGCAGCATGGCATGCCTCGGGCCTAGTCCGTAATCTAACCTTCCTGGAGCTTTATCCTATTATAGTGGCCTTTTTCATCTGGGAAGCACAATTAAAAGATAGGCGCA
The DNA here is from genome assembly GCA_019447015.1 of Hymenochirus boettgeri. NCBI lineage: Eukaryota > Metazoa > Chordata > Amphibia > Anura > Pipidae > Hymenochirus > Hymenochirus boettgeri. The sequence continues at coordinate 105,814 of JAACNH010000571.1, forward strand.
TAGCTCTTTTTTCCGACAACATGAGTGTGGTTTCGGCTATCAATAACTGGTCTTCCTCCTCACCACCGGTGTTACGCCTGCTAAGGGCCTTAGTTCTTCAGTGTCTTCGGTTAAACATCTCATGCCGTGCTGTCCATATCCCTGGAAAAAGAAATGTCACTACTGATGCTCTGTCTCGCTTCCAGTGGGACAGGTTCCGACGCATGGCTCCTTGGGCCGACAAAGTGGGGCGCCCTTGCCCAGTAAAACTCTGGCGGCTTGGAACAGCCGACTCTTGCGATTGGTAAGATCATCCGTCGCAGCATCCACTTGGCAAGCCTACACTCGGGGCTGGAACGACTGGTTGGATCTGGAGCAAAGGGCTGGCGGATTCCCGGACAACGGAACGAGGCAAGCAGGGCTAGTTTGGTACCTACTTTGGATGGTAGAGCAAGGAAGATCTCATTCCTTCATATCTGCACGGCTAGCCGGGTTGGCATTCTGGTTTTAAAGCAACGGGTCTCGGACTCACAAAGGATTTTGTGATCCGACAGGCCCTGAAGGGACTTCGTCGCAATAGGGCGGAGGGGGACTCCAGACGCCCAGTGTCACTCGAGTTGTTGCAGAGACTGCAACAGCAATTGGCGGTTCTCTGTTCCTCAGCGTTTGAAGTTCTTTTATTTCAGGTGGTTTGTTTTGGCCTTTTTTGGGGCATTCAGGATTGGTGAGCTGGTGAGCCCCAGCAAGAAAAAGGCCGGGGGTATACTATGGTCGGATGTGAGGGTTCACGACTCAGAGGTTCTGGTTTGGGTAAGACGTTCCAAAACGGACGTGCTGGGAAAAGGTTGTCAGGTGGTATTATCATCCCTAGATGGGAGCTTACTGTGCCCTGTGGGTTGCCTACGTCGGTATCTGGAAGTGAGACCGCCAGGCGCTGCACCTTTGTTAATCCACGAGGACGGCTCTCCTTTGACCGTCTTCCAATTCCGGGCATTATTCAAGGCTTCCTTAACGCCGCTGAGTTTGAACCCTAGCGACTTTGGTACGCATTCCTTCCGTATTGGCGCTGCTACGGAGGCAGTACGGATGGGATTACCGGAAACAGTGGTACGGCGGATTGGCCACTGGGAATCTCGGCGATACCTTTCTTATGTGCGGCCTTCACTTCTGCTTTGAGGTGAGTGGCTTGTATACTGGATAGGCGGGTCAAAAAAAAAAATATATGTATATATATCGTTGCCATGTTTCTTTGTCTTTACCTCTAGGTGGCCGACTGGTTGCCTGGTTTCTAGGCCACTCTTACATATATTGGGCCCGACAGAGAGCTGCGCCGAAGAGGTCGGGAATACAGCTGGGCTTGCCGGAGGACCAAGTATTCGTACGTTGGTTTGGATCTAGGGGCCTGCGATGGAAGGAGGTGTGGCCCTCAGTATTACGCACGGTTAAGTCAGGTCGGCGCCCAGATATCCTGGTGCTGCACGCTGGCGGGAACGACCTGGGTTTTATCCCACAACGGGACTTGGTCAAGAGTATGAAGCAAGATGTGGACCGCATTCGATTGATGTTCCCCGACATTGTGATTGTGTGGTCGGAAATAGTTCCTTGCCTTTCCTGGCGACACGCTCGGGATCCAGCTTCATTGGAGAAGAGCAGGGGAAAGGTTAACAAACTTTTGGCATGCTTTATCCGGAGGACTGGTGGAGTTGTGGTACGGCATTCTGACTTGGAAGAAAGACTGCCAGGATTCTATCAGGAGGATGGGGTCCATCTATCGGACGTGGGGACGGATTTGTTTTTGTTGGCTCTACAGTGTGGTTTAGAAAAGGCCGTTTTTCTAGCGAGGGGGAGCCGCCCGCTTATAAGGCTTCATGCGCAGGCGTCAGTGGCGGCGTAGGAGGGTTAATGGGAAACATTGAATGGTGAAATCTTGTCACTGGAAGTTATAATATGTTATTTAAAAGTTTGTAATGTTATGTTTAAATGTTGGATATGAGTAAAATATACGCTGCGGCCTTTTTTTCTCCAAGAAGTGTGGTGTGTAATTATTGGGTCAAAGAATAAGAATTGACTGTACCTTGTCATGGCGCAAAATGGACCAGCCCAGAGTGCTGGGTAATGTGCCCTGACAAGGGTCAGGAATGGGGACCCAGCGACAAAGGGTTAACCTCCCCTCCCCTTAGGGTCTTACCGTTTCCGGCAGAGAAGCTAGGGCAGAACAGCCTCCTCCTCCCTTCAGCCGGGATAGCATACGGACAAGGCAGCCGGCAGCGAGCGGGTGCGCGCCGGCGGTCGCAGGGACATGACGTCACAAGCAGGGGCCGGGTCTCGAAGGGGAGCATTTCGCGCCAGGAAGTCACTTAGCCGTTGGAGCCTTGGAGTTCCCGCCCGCCCATCCCTAATTGGATTCCCGGTAGTGCTAGGGCACATCCCAGAAGGATTAGAAAGATCCCAAGGGTAGGCGGCGTAGGAGGGTTAATGGTGATATACATTGAATGGTGAAATCTTGTCACTGGAAGTTATAATATGTTATTTAAAAGTTTGTAATGTTATGTTTAAATGTTGGATATGAGTAAAATAACCTGACAGGGTAAAGTATCACAGGCTGTACCTGGAACGATGTGGAAATCGACAGATCGGTCATCCTAACCCCAGTAATTGGAAACCTGGAGTTTCCCCCGTCAAACACCCATCATATAACAAGCTGGACAAAGCCAAACTCACAACAATAAGAAGATCTCCTAGACCCTATAACCCGTACACTCCATGACTTCACCACACCTAGTCTCCAAAAAAAACCTAACACCAACATGTTTTACTGCTTGTGAAGGTTCTCATTCATCCAGGTCATGGTATATCTGTTGTATTCATTAGATCAACTGGACTTGAAATGTAGTTCTTGAAGACGTTTCGCTAGTCATCCGACTGGCTTTCTCAATTCTTGACAAGTCATTCTGAATTGAGAAAGCCAGTCGGATGACTAGCAAACGTCTTCAAAAACTACATTTCAAGTCAGTTGATCTATTGAATACAACAGATATCAACTGTTAACTCTTATTTACAAACACTATCATTATATCACTTCACAGGGGACGGGACTTTCCACCGAAAACCGCCTTTGAACATATATAAGAAAAGGTTCATTACAACAGAAATTAATATCCCAATTTACAATATATTTAAATTCTCCAACCTCCATAGGTCAAGAAACCATACACAAATATATGACCCACTGGGAACAAAATCTTAACAGCAAATAACTATGGAGGTGGAAAATATATATGGAACAAGCATCTAGGTCATCTATATGTGTAATTTAACAAGAAAACGCATGTAAAATAACTTAGAATGGTACTAAATTCACAGAATGTGCTGGATGTAACGGACAGGTGTGGAGGAGGTGTGGTGGGAAGGATCCCTATTTCATATACTGTGCCATGCCCTATGATACAAATATTTGGGATCAGGCCCTAAATTAATCCAAAATATGTTTGCATACCACACCCCTATGGATCCAATAAACTGGATACTTGGTCTCCCATTCAAAAGACTCTCCCAATATGCTACCAAAATGTGTACTCATATACAGGTAGCTAGAGACGTTTGATTTCCAGATTCTGGAAGCAACCGCTACCCGCTACAAAATCTGATTTATTGCAAGCATAGCTGAGGTGAGATCCATGGAATACCTGATGGCCATCGTTTTAGACCAAATTGATAGATTCAACAAAATTTGGGCTCCATGGTATACCATGATGGATTCGGATGGACAAAAAGATGCACCATTCCTTCACTCCTAATGCCTTTCGACAAACCTACTCTATAAAAAGATAACAAGAACCCCACCACGGAGCGGTCGGCACTCAGTTTAAAATAAGGTATAGTGAATATTTCATAACTCTATTTTGATTAAACCACTGACCCATTATTGTTTAGATTCTCTTTCTCCTCTCTATTTTTCTATGCTAGTCTCTCCCCTCTTTCATTTTAATTATAAGAATTATTCTGTACTGATCAAGGTTTCAGGTTCAATATTGGATAATTAATATGCTCTTCCAGCACTGAAATAGCAGCTCACAAAAAGAGGTCACCATAAACACAGCCAACAATAACAAATACAAAATGGAAGAACAGGACACAGTAAAAGTGCCCGAAACTCCAATGTCAGAATATAAAAACTATAGAAGGAGATAATAACAATACTTTTCTTTTTTCTCTTCCTTGGCTATGGACAATAAAATCACCACAATACTAAGGAATATTGGACATATTTATGGACCTCAAAACAAAAACACTGCTGATTGTCAATTGTTATATGTTGTATTTATTTTTATTAGATTATGAAAAAGAAATAATATTTATAGCAGGTAAATCTTCTGGATTCTTTCCATCCTTTTCTCTTTGCAGTAATTCCACTGAAATTCCAGATTTTCTTCACAAAATACCCTGACTATTGGCCGCTATGACTTCTGCAGTTGCTGGTGCAGTAAATTAAACAAGTGCTCCTTTGATTACTTTTGCTTATTATTGAACACACGACCAAAGAATTGGCCAGCATTAGAAAAGAGTCTCTGAGTTTAAAAGTCTTCATCTAAGTACCATCCAAGGATAAATCCCAGGATTGGGTAAATAAGGCTAGATGACACATTGTCTAAACACAGAGCGGATCTCATTGCCTTTAAGCAAAATAAATTTATAATGTGGAGCATACTACAAGAGAAAGAGAGTGTATGAATTGCTTTTGGGCAACAATGACGGCCACCTAAACGCCAGGGCCGTCCTATGTGAGAGACCCGATTTCCTATGGATATGTCTGGGACTCCCACAATTCAGATAGCGACGAAATGCTTCTGCTAACATTGGCAAGGTGTGATACCTTGCCTCCTAATTCTTCTGCCATCACATCCTCTTCTTTTTTTCAGGGGGTTACCACCCGATCCGAAACAAGCGACAGAAGAGACCGCACACTAGACGGGGGGGGGGGGGGCCACAGTTATAAGGGGTAATCCTCACGTCACAGAGACGATAATTTACAATTTGAGTTCTTACACTTTAACCTCTGGTGAATACAGCTTATTACAGAAGGGTTTGTCGTATGTGCCCACTCCCAAAGTTGACCCTTTCGAGACTGAGGTTGATTATTCAAACTGCAAGGAGACTTAAATTGACTGATTTTTTCAAAGATAAACATATGATATTTCAGATTCTGATAAATGTTTTAAGAAGAAAAAAAAGTTCTTTTGTCCACCAAACGTGCTTCATTTTTTTTTCGATGTTGTTGGTAATGAATTTATATGGCAACTGTTGCTTTTTGACTTCTGAGCTCAATCCTCTCTGTAGGTTTTAATGGTGTTTTTAACATTTTTACTGAGTGTGGTTTGTTGTTTTGTGTAACACATGTGTTTTTTAATTTAATCAGTGCTGGTCCGCCAGGTGCAGTACCTATAAATATTTACCTTGTCAGTTGAAACGTCACATCCGAGGACGGCTTATTGCTGAAATGCATTGATAGCGTTTTATACTGGTGTTAATAAAAGTTATTTTTATGTTATAAAGTCCTGCGAGTGCCTCATTGAATTCAAATGACATCACAATGTCTAATGGGTCTACCCGTAGAGTTCTCTCCAGTCTCCACTAAGTTCAGCCAAGCTCAGCTGAGCAGTGGATCCAGGGAAAATATATGCACAGGCAAAATCTTTCAAATCTTATTAAATAAGCCCTTGAATGTATTCAGAGAAAGATACAGGTACAAAGGACGTGGTGACTTGATTTTGTGTAGTTCTTCCCAAATGATTTGCTACTTTTAAAGGAGAATTAAACTCATTCAGTAACTTACTTCTTTCTAGCTCCTCCCACAGTCATTGTCACTGACAATTCTCTACCACCCTGACATTGGAGAATATATGTAAATTAAGGAGGAGGAGCTAACAACTGTCAGTTACTGCTAGAAAGCATCCATTACTGCATAAGTATAATTCTCCTTTAATGATAATTTCAAAGAAAAACATTCAGATTTGTATGTCTGTAAAAGCCGACAGTCCAATTATTTTTTTTCACCCTAACTACGCTGTAATTTTGTTTTCTGTTTTTACCATGTTAATTCAGACATATTCTTTTCCGTTTTAGACTATTTACTATAGTTTTTTTTGCCTTAATATGGACGTTTAGACAGACACCATGGACAGGAAAACATGTAAAGGGTTGAAAAACATGTATGCCTTTTCTATGTCTTATATTATGTCACAATTTTGTAATTGTAAAAACAAACCAATACATTTGGTTCTTCTCCAACTATACAGAGTTTGGTCCTGTTAGACAATGAGAAGTGCCTTGGAGGAGAAAGGAAGGAGTTGGGTCTTTGTGTAAAAAGGAAAATCAGGGAGAAACCTGTCCAACAAATCCTACTCCGGACCTGTAGACTTAGCTTTAGAGAATAGCTTTGTGTCATTTATATACCTTACATATTACTGTATCTATGTAAATTATTATAATGTAACAATATTTTCCATTTAACTATTTATTAAAGGTTTTTTTTTTTATCCCTATGTTATTAATTTACAATGTAATTTGTATTATTGTCATCCCCAGTGTCATGGGTTTGTGGTTCCGTAGGTGACTTTCTAACAGTACAGTACCTGGGGTAGTGGTACAACCCAGTAAGGATAGACATTACATAACATAACAGTACATTACCTGGGGGTAGGTACAATCCAGTAAGATACACATTACTAACATAACAGTACAGTACCTGGGGTAGTGGTACAATCCAGTAAGGATAGACATTACATAACATAACAGTACGGTACCAGGGGGGTGTACAATCCTTAAGGATAGACATTACATAACAGTACAGTACCTGGGTAGTAGTACAATCCAGTAAGGATAGACATAAAGGCTAGACATTACATTACATAACAGTACAGTACCTGGGGGTATAGTGCAATCCAGTAAGGATAGGCATTACATAACATAAAAGTACAGTACCGTGCGGGTAGTGGTCCAATCCAGTAAGGATAGACATTACATTACATAAACAGTACAGTACCTGGGGGTAGTGGTTACAACCAGTAAGGATAGACATTACATAACATAACGTACAGTCCCTGGGGGTATGGGTACAATCCAGTAAGGATAACATTACATAACATAACAGTACATACTGGGGTAGTGGTACAATCCATAGGATAGACATTACATAACATAACATACAGTACCTGGGGGTAGTGTACAATCCAGTAAGGATAGACATTACATAACATAACAGTACAGTACCTGGGGGTAGTGGTACAATCCAGTAAGGATACCATGACAAGGTACAGTCAATTACGTGTCCCACCCACACTAATTTCTTGACCCAATAATTACACACCACACTTCTTGGAGAAAAAAAGGCCTGCAGCGTAATTTTAACACTCTTGGCAAAAGCTGATATTGAATCGGCTTTTGTCTTTTACCATCCACCCGAATGCCATCACTTGCTTGGCTGCCAATTTGACGGGTTTTTCTTGTGGATTCTTGCCTCCCAATGGGCTGCTTCTTTCCTGCGCGTACTTCGAAGCTTTTAGCACCTTCCTGGAGTGGGGTCATGACAGAGAGCTACGGCAGGTACAATCGTCCACTATCTGGATGACTTCCATGTGTCGGCTCCGGCAAATCGGATGCTTGCTTCCAATTCTTGAAACCCTTCAGTTGGTGGCCTCACAATTTGGTGTTCCTTTGGCCCCCGAAAAAACCGAAGGGCCACCACTCGCTGACCTTTTTGGGCCTGGAGGTTGATTCAGTGGCAGGCGAATTCAGTTGCCTAGATCAAGTTACTTGATTTAAGAACCACGGTGTCCGATCTTCTGCAGGCTAAAAAGGCACGCTAAGGACTATCCAATCTCTCTTGGGTAAGCTGGCATTCGCCTGCCGAATCATATCAGTGGGTCGAATATTTAGCCAACGCTAGCAAGATTAACGGCGGGCAAGCTGGCCCCCCATCATATATTAGGATTCCCCGTGCAGTTAGGGATGATCTAGTAATCTGGGACCGATTCCTCCGAGACTTCAATGGCAGGGTACTTTTCAGAGGGCGGAGCTATCAGGAGACGACCTACAGCTGTTCAGGAGCGGCAGGAGCGAGGATATGGAGCGGTACTTGCCAGTCAATGGAGTGCGGAACCTTGGCCTGCAGCATGGCATGCCTCGGGCCTAGTCCGTAACTAACCTTCCTGGAGCTTTATCCTATTATAGTGGCTTTTCATCTGGGAAGCACAATTAAAAGATAGGCGCATAGTCTTTTTTCGACAACATGAGTGTGGTTTCGGCTATCAAAAATGGTCTTCCTCCTCACCACCGGTGTTACGCCTGCTAAGGGCCTTAGTTCTTCAGTGTCTTCGGTTAAACATCTCATGCCGTGCTGTCCAATCCCTGGAAAAGAAATGTCACTACTGATTCTCTGTCTCGCTTCCAGTGGGACAGGTTCCGACGCATGGCTCCTGGGCCGACAAAGTGGGGGCCCTTGCCCAGTAAAACTCTGGCGGCTTGGAACAGCCGACTCTTGCGATTGGTAAGATCATCCGTCGCAGCATCCACTTGGCAAGCCTAACTCGGGGCTGGAACGACTGGTTGGATCTGGAGCAAAGGGCTGGCGGATTCCCGGACAAGGAAGAGGCAAGCAGGGCTAGTTTGGTACCTACTGGAGGTAGCAAGGAAGATCTCATCCTTCATATCTGCAGCTACGGTTGGCATTCTGGTTTAAGCAACAGTCTTCCGGACTCCGGTAGCCAGGTGTCCAGGATCAAGTGTACTGAGTGTTAAGATGCAAGCAGGTTCAGGATCGGTTTGCCTTTTTTGGGGCTCATGGTACCCAGCAAAGGGATTCGTGAGGGTTCAGACTCAGAGGTTCTGGTTGGGTAAGACGTTCCAAACGGACGTGCGGGAAAAGGTTGGCAGGTGGTATTATCATCCCTAGATGGGAGCTTACTGTGCCCTGTGGGTTGCCTACGTCGGTACTGGAAGTGAGACCGCTAGGCGCTGCACCTTTGTTAATCCACGAGGACGGCTCTCCTTTGACCGTCTTCCAATTCCGGGCATTATTCAAGGCTTCCTTAACGCCGCTGGTTTAACCCTAGCGACTTTGGTACGCATTCCTCCGTATTGGCGCTGTACGGAGGCAGTCGGATGGGATTACCGGAAACAGTGGTACGGCGGATTGGCCACTGGGAATCTCGGCGATACCTTTCTATGTGCGGCTTACTTCTGCTTTGAGGTGAGTGGCTTGTATACTGGATAGGGGGTCAAAAAAAAATATAGTATATATATCGTTGCCATGTTTCTTTGTCTTACCTCTAGGTGGGGACTGGTGCCTGGTGTTTTAGGCCACTCTTACATATATTGGGCCGACAGAGAGCTGCGCCGAAGAGGTCGGGAATACAGCTGGGCTTGCGGAGGACCAAGTATTCGTACGTTGGTTTGGATCTAGGGGCCTGCGATGGAAGGAGGTGTGGCCCTCAGTATTACGCACGGTTAAGTCAGGTCGGCGCCCAGATATCCTGGTGTGCACGCTGGCGGGAACGACCCGGGTTTTATCCCACAACGGGACTTGGTCAAGAGTATGAAGCAAGATGTGGACCGCATTCGATTGAGTTCCCGACATTGGATTGTGGGGGGAATAGTTCCTTGCCTTTCCTGGCGACACGCTCGGGATCCAGCTTCATTGGAGAAGAGCAGGGAAAGGTTAACAAACTTTTGGCATGCTTATCCGGAGGACTGGTGGAGTTGTGGTACGGCATTCTGACTTGGAAGAAAGACTGCCAGGATTCTATCAGGAGGATGGGGGCCATCTATCGGACGTGGGGACGGATTTGTTTTTGTTGGCTCTACAGTGTGGTTTAGAAAGGCGTTTTTCTAGCGAGGGGGAGCCGCCCCTAAAGGCTTCATGCGCAGGCGTCAGTGGCGGGTAGGAGGGGTAATGGTGATATACATTGAATGGTGAAATCTTGTCACTGGAAGTTTAATATGTTATTTAAAAGTTGTAATGTTATGTTTAAATGTTGGATATGAGAAATATACGCTGCGGCCTTTTTCTCCAGAAGTGTGGTGTGTAATTATTGGGTCAAGAAAATTTAAGAATTGACGTACCTGTCGGCAGGCAAAATGGACCAGCCCAGAGTGCTGGGTAATGTGCCCTGACCGGGTCAGGAATGGGGACCCAGCGACAAAGGGTTAACCTCCCCTCCCCTTAGGGTCTTACCGTTTCCGGCAGGGAAGCTAGGGCAGAACAGCCTCCTCCTCCTTCAGCGGGATAGCATACGGACAAGGCAGCCGGCAGGAGCGGGTGCGCGCCGGCGGTCGCAGGGACATGACGTCACAAGCAGGGGCGGGTCGGTCAGAAGGGGAGCATTTCGCGCCAGGAAGTCACTTAGCCGTTGGAGGCTTGGAGTTCCCGCCCCCGCCCATCCTAATTGGATTCCCGGTAGTGCTAGGGCACATCCCAGAAGGATATAGAAAGATCCCAAGGGTAGGCGGCGTAGGAGGGTTAATGGTGATATACATTGAATGGTGAAATCTTGTCACTGGAAGTTATAATAGTTATTTAAAAGTTTGTAATGTTATGTTTAATGTTGGATATGAGTAAAATACGCTGCAGCCTTTTTTTCTCCAAGAAGTGTGGTGTGTAATTATGGGTCAAAAAATTAGTGTGGGTGGGACACGTAATGACTGTACTTGTCATGTCTATCCTTACTGGATTGTACCACTACCCCAGTACTGTATGTTATGTATGTCTATCCTACTGATGTACCACTACCCAGGTACTGTACTTTGTGTATTAATGTCTATCTCTGGATTGTCCACTACCCCCAGGTATGTACTGTTATGTTATGTAATGTCTATCCTACTGATGTACCACTACCCCAGGACCTTATGTTATGTAAGTCTACCTATGGATTGTACCACTACCCCAGGTACTGTACGTTATGTTATGTATGTCTATCCTTACTGGATTGTACCACTACCCCAGGTACTGTACGTTATGTTATGTAATGTTATCCTTACTGGATTGTACCACTACCCCCAGGTACCGTACTGTTATGTAAGTAATGTTATCCTTACTGGATTGTACCACTACCCCCGGTACTGTACTGTTATGTATGTAATGCTATCCTTACTGGATTGCACTTTACCCCCAGGTACTGTACTGTTATTAATGTAAGTCTAGCCTACTATGTCTATCCTTACTGGATTGTACTACTACCCCCAGGTACTGTACTGTTATGAATGTCTATCCTTACGGATTGTACCACCACCCCAGTACCGTACTGTTATGTTATGTAATCTATCCTTACTGGATTGTACCACTACCCCCAGGTACTGTACTGTTAGTATGTAATGTCTATCTACTGGATTGTACCACTACCCCCAGGTAATGTACTGTTATATAATGTCTATCCTTACTGGGTTGTACCACTACCCCAGGTACTGTACTGTTACGTTATGTAATGTCATCCTTACTGGATGGACCACAACCACCGTACTTTAGGGGATGACAATAATACAAATTACATTGTAAATTAATAACATAGGGATAAAAAAAAAAACCTTTAATAAATAGTTAAATGGAAAATATTGTACATTATAATAATTTTACATAGATACAGTAATATGTAAGGTATATAAATGACACAAAGCTATTCTCTAAAGCTAGTCTACAGGTCCAGGAGTTAGGATCCTGTTGGACAAGTTTTCTCCCTGATTCTTTCTTTTACACAAAGACCCAACTCTTCCTTTCTCCTCCAAGGCACTTCTCATTGTTAACAGGACCAAAATCTTGTTAAGTTGGAGAAGAACCAAATGTATTTGGTTTGTTTTTTCAATTACAAAAATTGTGACATAATATAGAAACATAGAAAAGGCATACATGTTTTTCAACCCTTTTACTGTTTTCCTGTCCATGTCTGTCTAACAGTCCATATTAAGGCAAAAAAAAAATATAGTAATAGTCTAAAACGGAAAAGAAATTATGGCTGAATTAACATGGTAAAACAGAAAACAAAATTACAGCGTAGTTAGGGTGAAAAAAAATAATTGTACTGTCGGCTTTTACAGACATACTAAATCTGAATGTTTTTCTTTGAAATTATCATTAAGGAGAATTATACTTATGCAGTAATGGACTGCTTTCTAGCAGTAACTGACAGTGTTAGCTCCCTCCTTAATTTACATATATTCTCCAATGTCAGGGGTAGGAGAATTGCAGTGACAATGACGTGGAGAGAGAAGAAGAAAGTAAGTTACTGAATGGTTTAATTCTCCTTTAAAAGTAGCAAATCATTTGGGAAGAACTACACAAAATCAAGCCACCATGTCCTTCTGTACCTGTATCTTTCTCTGAATACATTCAAGGGCTTATTTAATAAGATGTAATAAGATTTTGCCTGTGCAATATATTTTCTCCTGGATCCACTGCTCAGCTGAGCTTGGCTGCACTTAGTGGAGACTGGAGAACTCTACGGGTAGACCCATTAGACATTGTGATGTCATTTGAATTCAATGAGGCACTCGCAGGACTTTATACATAAAAATTAACTTTTATTAACACCAGTAAAACCGCTATCAATGCATTTCAGCAATCAAGCCGTCCTCAGGATGTGACGTTTCAACTGACAAGGTAAATATTTATAGGTACTGCACCTGGCGGACCAGCACTGATTAAATTAAAAACACATGTGTTACACAAAACAACAAACCACACTCAGTAAAAATGTTAAAAACACCATTAAAACCTACAGAGAGGATTGAGCTCAGAAGTCAAAAAGCAACAGTTGCCATATAAATTCATTACCAACAACATTCGAAAAAAAAAGAAGCACGTTTGGTGGATCAAAAGAACTTTTTTTTTCTTCTTAAAACATTTATCAGAATCTGAAATATCATCATGTTTATCTTTGAAAAAATCAGTCAATTTAAGTCTCCTTTGCAGTTTGAATAAATCAACCTCAGTCTCGAAAGGGTCAACTTTGGGAGTGGGCACATACGACAAACCCTTCTGTAATAAGCTGTATTCACCAGAGGTTAAAGTGTAAGAACTCAAATTGTAAATTATCGTCTCCTGTGACGTGGAGGATGACCCCTTATAACTGTGCCCCCCCCCCCCGTCTAGTGTGCGGTCTCTTCTGTCGCTTGTTTCGGATCGGGTGGTAACCCCCTGAAAAAAAGAAGAGGATGTGATGGCAGAAGAATTAGGAGGCAAGGTATCACCCTTGCCAATGTTAGTAGAAGCATTCTCGTCGCTATCTGAATTGTGGGAGTCCCCAGACGTATCCATAGTAAATCGGGGTCTCCTCACATAAGGACGGCCCTGGCGTTTAGGTGGCCTGTCATTGTTGCCCAAAAGCAATTCATACACTCTCTTCTCTTTGTAGTCATGCTCCACATTATTAATTTATTTTGCTTAAAGGCAATGAGATCCACTCTGTGTTTAGACAATTGTTCATCTAGCCTTATTTACCCAATCCTGGGATTTATCACCTTGGATGGTACTTAGATGAAGACTTTTAAACTCAGAGATCTCTTTTCTAATGCTGGCCAATTCTTTGGTCGTGTGTTCAATAATAAGCAAAAGTAAATCAAATGAGCACTTGTTTAATTTACTGCACCAGCAACTGCAGAAGTCATAGCGGCCAATAGTCGAGGTATTTCGTGAAGAAAATCTGGAATTTCAGTGGAATTACTGCAAAGAGAAAAGTGATGGAATAGAATCCAGAAGATTTACCTGCTATAAATATTTACCTTGTCAGTTGAAACATCATATCCTGAGGACGGCTTGATTGCTGAAACGCGTTGATAGCGGGTTTTTTTTGAAAACTTTGTTTTTATTTCTTTTTCATATTCAATAAAAATAAATACAACATATAACAATTGACAATAAGCAGTGTTTTTTTTTAAGGTCCATAAAATTTCCCAAAATTTCTTTATTTTTATGGTGATTTTATTGTCCATAGCCAAGGAAGAGAAAAGAAAAGTTTATTTGTATTATCTCCTTCTATAGTTTTTATATTCTGACATTGGAGTTTCGGGCACTTTTACTTGTGTCCTGTTTCTTCCATTTTGTATTTTGTTATTGTTGGCTGTGTTCTATGGTGACCTCTTTTTTGTGAGCTGCTATTTCAGTGCTGGAAGAGCATATTAATTATCCAATATTGAACCTGAAACCTTGATCAGTACAGAATAATTCTTTATAATTAAAATGGAAAGAGGGGAGAGACTAGCATAGAAAAATAGAGAGAGGAAAGAGAATCTAAACAATAATGGTCAGTGGTTTAATCAAAATAGAGTTATGAAATATTCACTATACCTTATTTTAAATTGAGTTGCCGACCGCTCCGCTGGTGGGGTTCTTGTTATCTCTATATAGAGTAGGTTTGTCGAAAGGCATTTAGGAGTGAAGGACTGGTGCATCTTTTTGTCCATCCGAATCCATCATGGTATACCATGGAGCCCAAATTTTGTTGAATCTATCAATTTGGTCTAAAACGATGGCCATCAGGTATTCCATGGATCTCACCTCAGCTATTGCTTGCAATAAATCAGATTCTGTAGCGGGTAGCGGTTGCTTCCAGAATCTGGAAATCAAACGTCTCGTAGCTACCTGTATATGAGTACACATTTTGGTAGCATATTGGGAGAGTCTTTTGAATGGGAGACCAAGTATCCAGTTTATTGGATCCATAGGGGTGTGGTATGCAAACATATTTTGGATTAATTTAGAGGCCTGATCCCAAATATTTGTTATCATAGGGCATGTCCACAGTATATGAAATAGGGATCCCTTCCCACCACACCTCCTCCAACACCTGTCCGTTACATCCAGCCATATTCTGTGAAATTTAGTACCATTCTAAGATTATTTTACATGCGTTTTCTTTGTAAATTACACATATAGATGACCTAGATGCTTGTTCCCATATAATTTTCCACTCCTCCATAGTTATTTGGCTGTTAAGATTTTGTTCCCAGTGGGTCATATATTTGTGTATGGTTTCTTGACCTATGGAGGTTGGAGAATTTAATATATTGTAAATTTGGGATATTAATTTCTGTTGTAATGAACCTTTTCTTACTATATGTTCAAAGGCGGTTTTCGGTGGGAAAGTCCCGTCCCATGTGAAGTGATATAATAATGTGTTCGTAAATAAGAGTAAAACATGTTGTTTGTTAGGTTTTTTTTGGAGACTAGCGTGGTGAAGTCATGGAGTGTACGGGTTATAGGGTCTAGGAGATCTTCTATTGTTGTGAGTTTGGCTTTTGTCCAGCTTGTTATATGATGGGTGTTTAGACTCGGGGGAAACTCCAGGTTTCCAATTACTGGGGTTAGGATTGACCTATCTGTCGTAATTTCCACAATCGTTTCCATATTGATTTAGTGGTGAGCATCAGGCCTAAAATGTTGGTTTGTTTGGTATTGTATTTATAATATGTATAAGTTTGTAAAAGAATTGTTGCTAGATGTGTGGGGAATATCCAGTGATGTTCTAGTCGTGTCCAGATAGCTCCAGGGTTAACATTAAACCAGTAAACTGTGTGACGTATCTGTGCTGCTTGGTAGTATTTAATCATGTTGGGAACCGCCAGTCCTCCCAGAGCTCTTCCAGACATGATAACTTGTTTCGATAGTCTATGTATTTTTAGCCCCATATATAGTCTAGGACTTCTTTATGGAGAGTGTGTAAAAATTTATTTGAGACTGGAATGGGTAGCGTCTCAAACAAATACAGCTACTTCGGTAGTATTGACATCCTAATAGTAGTGATCTTGCCGAACCATAGCAGGGTAAGAGTTTTCCAGGAGTTGAGCATACGCCTGGTCTCTCTTAGAAGTGGTGGAAAATTGGCTGAAAATAGGGAGGAGAAGGTGGGCGTAATAAGTGTTCCTAGATATTTGATGGAGTCCTTTTTCCAGATATATTTAAATTTATGGAAGTTTGTGTTTGTGTATTTGTTGGCGTCATGTTTATAGGTAGGGCCTCCGTTTTGTTGTTGTTGATTTTATATCCGGATAGTTTACTGTGTGTAGTTATTTCTTTATGTAGATTTGGCAAGGAGATTGTTGGATTGGTTATAGAGAGTAGTAAGTCATCTGCAAACAGTGAGATAGTATAAGAGGTTTGACCTATTTTTATCCCTGTAATATTTGGGTTTAATCTTATGTGATTTGCTAATGGTTCGATAGACAGGACATAGAGGAGCGGAGAGAGTGGACACCCCTGTCTTGTTCCATTAGAGATTGTGAATGGGTGGGATATAACTATGGAGAACTTGACTGAGGCTGTGGCTTTGGAGTACAAATTGGTTATGGCTGTAAGGAATTCTCCCTTTAGTCCTATATGCTCTAATATAGAAAACAGGAAGGGCCAGCTAAGCATATCAAAAGCTTTCTCAGTGTCTAAGCTGAGAATCACTGCTTCCTGTCCTCACTTATTTATTACTTCTATCAGGTCAATAATTCTCCTGCTTGTCTGTGGCGTACAAACCCTACCTGGTTTTAATGAATTATTTCTGGTAGTAGGGGGGCAAGTCTATTTGCAAGAAGTTTAGTAAAAATTTTGTAGTCGCAATTTAATAATGTGATTGGTCTATAACTTGAACAGAGTGAAGGGTCTTTTCCCGGTTTTGGTATGACCACGATATGAGAGTCACTGAAGGTTGTGGGTACCAAATCTCCCTTCATTATGCTGTTGTATACTTAGAGCAGGTGGGTTTTAGAACCTGTCTGGCCCTGGTGATTTCCCATTGGGTAATGATTTAATTATCTTGCGTATTTATTGTTGTGATGGGTTTGTCTAGTGTGTCTAATTGATTTTGTGTTAGTCGAGGTATAGCACTGTTTGTGATATAGTCTTTCTTATGTTTCTTAAATTTGGGAGTTATGGTTTCTTTTGTGGGAGTAAGTGAATTATATAAAGTTTCATAGTATTGTCTGAAATTTTTTGCTATGTGTCTTGGGTCATGTGCTAGTGTTCCTTTGTTATCCTTGACCATTTTTGGGAATGTCTGGGTTCTACGATCTCTAAGTAGGTTTGCTAATTGAGTGGATGCTTTATTTACTCATAAAATGATCTTTTAGACCACCTGATTTTTTTGTCTACATTTGATAGGGAAAGGTCTTTTGTAGTTGCTCGGAGGTGGATTACTTTTCGGAGTGTTGTGATAGTTGGACTGTGGTATAATCGCTGTTCTGTTTTAGATTGGAGTTCCTGATATTGTAAGGTTTTGTCTTTAAGTTGGAGGCCATTTGTATGCAATGTCCTCGTATGGTTGCTTTATGTGCTTCCCAGAGTACCATTGGGGATGTGACTGAGCCTTCATTAATTTGAAAATATGATTTGATTGCTTCCTTTATATTTTCTCTATGAAGTGGATGTTTGAGGTGGCCTTCATTGAACCTCCATTGATATTGTTTAAGGGTTTGTTTAGTGAGTGTAATGTCAATTATTACTGGTCTGTGATCCGACCAAGTTGGGGATTCTATATGTGCTTCAGTGAGAGTTCCCATTCCTGTATATGTAGTGAATATATAGTCTATTCTGGTATGAGTTTTGTGAGGGGCTGGGGGTAAAATGTGTATGCTTTAGCTGTGGGGTTACATATTCTCGATATGTCATACAGTCCATTGTTTCTAATCATGGAAAGACTGGTCGAATCACGGGGTGTGTGTGTATTCGTCAGAGTCATTCTGTCCATGTTGTCAGGTAGATGCGCGTTGAAGTCGCCACCAATTATTTTGAAAGGAGTGGGGATGTTCGGTGTTTTAGATAGAATAGAGTTTAAGAATGATTTCTGTTTAGTGTTTGGGGCATATAGGTTGTAAAGTACAATTTCCTGATAGGCTATAGTGGCAGTTAAGATAATATATCTTCCCATTGTATCTACCTCTTGTTTAAGGAGTTGAAATGGGCAATCCTTATGAATCAGTATTGCCACTCCTGCTTTCCTTGAATTATGTCTTGCTGCGTATACTGTGGGATAAGATTTTTTTTATAAATTTCCAGTGGTCAGAGGAGGTGTGGTGAGTCTCCTGGAGGAACACGATATCTGGGTGAGATTTTTTAATCTCCATTTCGAGTAGTTTTCTTATCCTAATTGATCTTAGGTCCTTAACATTTCAAATTTATTATTCTAACCATGATGGATTACAGATTTGTGAAAATGAGAGTGTTGTCACCTGAATAGACGAGCATCTTCTTCCTCTTCCCCCAGTGGACCAGCCGGACCCAGAATATGCATTTCGGTTCTGATTTGCTGCTAGATGAGACATAGGGGGAATAAATAGATTATATTAACTGACACTTATTTCGTTTCTGAATGAATACTTTAGAGATATTCCTGGTGTGTCTAGAAGAGTCATGGAGAAGACAGGAAAGAGAGAGAAGAAAAATCAAAACATATTTAGATATAGAATTAGATAGAATAATATCTAATACGTAGCTAACTACATTGCCTGAGAGAAACCTGCTTTTTCTGGCATGGGGGGGCATATACTGCCACTCAAGGATATTAAGCTTGTCCTCCGTGGATTTGACATCATCCACTGAGTAGCAAGTCCCACCCTGCTGGGGGAGCTGTGTCTGGACTGCTATATCTGCGGTCGCCCCCTAACGGGGCCCCGCTCTGGGTTCACCCATTTCTTTATGAAACAGAGTTATTCCCAATATTGTTTTCAAAACATATAACACCATATTTGGTTATATTTGAAGTTTTAACAATTTGGATATTGCTAACAGGACCATGTTTTAAGGTTGTTTGGTAGGGCGGGGGTGGAGAGGGGGGGGCAGGAAGTGTTATTCCAACCTCTTATTTACATATTATAGTACAGCAAAGACACTGTTATTATTTAATACAATTCAGCATTTTATAAACAGTATAGTATCTATTGGTACAGTGGGAGAACATTGTTTCTTGGGTTACAAAACCTCTAGTAGCTTATTCGAGAGTTAAGTTTCTATCAATATGGGTCTTATTATCTAATAGGCTATTATCTAGGGTACACTATAGTGACTCGTGGTGTAACCATCACACACCTTCAATATATTAATGTTTACATTGGAAATTAGCCATAACAGTTTTATAGGGGGGGGGGAGAGGGGAAATGAGTGTTGGTCAAGCCTCCTTGTTACACATTATGCTGTAGCAGACATCATTGTTACTATCAAATATAGCTTAACCTATTATATTTCTATAAACATAGTGAAATGCAATTTCCCTAAAGATATAAAACCTTTGACAACCTATTGAGGGGGAGCTATAATTTTTATCTGTGATTCAAGCAAATCCTCATCAGAATGCCCAGAGGTAGCCCTTAGTGATTACTCTGGTTTAGCACTAGTGGGTTTCCTTTTTTCCATCATTTGAGAACTTTACCGTCTCAGATATGGGTGAGATAGAAATAAAGAGGTTGGGACAGAGAGAGGATTATATAAACATAATGACAATAATCTTTATAGTGATCTCAGTACAAACACTGCTGTGTATTACTGGTTTTGGGATTCCACTAAGTTTCCCTTTAATCTAGATTCTGAGGGGATCTCAATTTTTCGCTCCTTTTTGGTCTCCTGTAGTTTTAGTTTTGGACCAGGAGCTTTACACATTAGGTGATCCCTCTGGGAAGAGATGTGTCATGGAGCCTCTAGGTCTTTTGGTTTGCGACCCTGATGAGGGTGAATTATGTGGTGAGATCTTTGTGGGATTATAGGAAGGTCCTTCCAGTCAGGTGGAGAAACCTCCAGTAGATTGAGGTCTTTACAAAAATGTGTTAGATTCTCTGGGTATGTTAAAACATGTGTTAGACCTGCTTGTCTGACTATTAGTTGGAACGGGTATCTCCATCAGTAGGGTATATTCCTTTCTTTTAGCATAAGCAGAAGCGGCTTCAGTTGTCTGTGGTGGATTAGTGTAAAAGCTGCAAGGTCTGGATATAATTGTACATGGGCTCCCTCGTGTATTACATCTGAGAGATTTTTATATTCGTTCATTATGTGCTCTTTTTGAGTGTAAATATGGACCCGGCAAATTACGTCTCTTGGTATCTTAGAGACTCTTTTCGGTCTGAGGGATCGATGGACGTGATCTAATTCGATCGGTTTGGGTGGGACGTGTCCCAAAATGGTATTGAACAAAGATTGTATTGAGTCTTTAAGTTCTGAGTCACTTATTGTTTCTGGGAGACCTTTTATCCTGATATTATTTCTCCTTCCTCGGTTTTCCATATCCTCTATATATCTGATGTCCAATCTGTTGGCTTTCCCCCTCCAGATACTCTACCCTGTTCAAGACTGCTTTTAAATCTCCCCTTAGGGATGTTATCTCTGCTCTACATGTCTGTTGGATTTGCTGTGTTAGTTGAGAAAAGTCCGCTTTTGTGGGTAAGAAAGCTATTTTCTCTTCCAGACTTAGAGTTACTGCAGAGGATATTTTGGGCATGAGGCCTAGGGAAGTGTTTAGGGCAGTGCGTGAGGCCTCATGTATCTGCCTCATAGGTGCCGATGTAGCTGGGCCTTTATGTGAGATGACTGGGGTTTTGGTTCTTTAGTCTTTGGTCTTTGGGTAGAGGGAGTTTGCGCTGTTATAGGGTATGGTACCTGTTTTCCCGCCTTGGGGACTTGTTACTTCAGAGCGTCCACATGGCAACCCGTTTGGATCTCCTGCATCAGAGCTCCAGTCCTCAGGTGACTCCGGCGAGGATTGGTAAGCTGGTGAGGATTGTGATTCCCTGATATTTGTTTGAGGAGAGCGGTCATGGGTCCCTTGGTCGGCAGGCGCGGCTTGTGTATTTTCAAAATGGCGGATGTAGGCTCTGCGGCCTTGCCCTCGTGGCCAAAGTATTGCTCTTAGTCTCTTTGTTTCCCGGCTTGGGGCAGTTTCTTGTCACAGCTTGGTATCTTTCCTTTTTTCCCATGGTGCCTGTTTCAGGTTGGTTAGGGGAGTTTTTATGTCCAGTGGGTTTAGTCAGAGTGGGCACTCCTCTGTAGCACGTCCGTTCAGCCACACATCCAGGCCACTCCCCCCCTTGATAGCATTTTTACTGGTGTTAATAAAAGTTAATTTTTATGTATAAAGTCCTGCGAGTGCCTCCTTGAATTGGATATATATATATATATATATATATATATATATATATATATATATATATACAAACACACACATGAATAAATGTTCTGTTTGTTCTTCAGCATCAGTATGGAGCTACAGACACTCTATTTAGTGACAGACTAAGGTTCCCATCAGTCTATCAGACAGTCCCTAATGAGAAACAGCAGAACCAAGCTATCATTCAGCTGCTCAAACACTTTGGATGGACCTGGGTGGGGATATTTTCCTTAGATGATGACACCAGCCAGAGAGCAAGTGAAGATCTGAAGGACCAGATTATAAGAAATGGGATGTGTGTGGAGTTTGTTTATCTTTATAAATTACATCGTTCCAAAAAGTTTGTTGAAATAAGACAAATCATTTCTAGGGTATTAGCCAAAGTTGTGATTGTTACCACTTGTGGGACAAGTTTTTATAAACAAATTAGATTTTGGGCAGGTTATGATAAGGTTTGGCCAATGGGAAAGACCTGGATATTTACAAGTGCGTCTATTTATGATGATAAATTTCCAATTGTTTCCAATCTGGAAATGTTAAATGGCAGCTTGATATTTTCACTTATTAGACATAAAATTCCAGGGCTTCAGGAATTTGTAACAAACTCTAATCCAGAGGTATATCCCAGCGATGAGCATATTGTTACTAAACAAAGATTACTGTTTGAATGTAACTTTCCACAATCAATAGAAGGTGAAGAAAATCTGGAATTGCAGTGGAATTACTGCCAAGAGAAAAGTGATGGAATGGAATCCAGAAGATTTACCTGCTCTGGGAATGAAACTCTCCCATTACAACCTCACCATGATCTTCCTGAATATAAAATAATGTACAGTATATATAAGGCAGTGTATGCGCTGGCCTATGGTCTACATGGATTATTATTAGAAGATACTTCACACAAGTCACATACAAACAATAACCAGTGGAAACTAAACACAAGGAAGGTGAATCGATATAATGTTATAATGATGATGAACTTTCTTTTAACCTTTAACTGCTGGGTATTTCTATTGGGATGTCCTAATTTTTGTGGCCTTAAAATCACATTTATCTGTTGCCAAGTGCAATAAAGGCCCACCTGATCCAATGCTGCCAGACTATACAAAAGGCTGGAGTTTTGTAAGGTTTTTATATGTATTCACATGAAACAAATGGCTCATTTTGGTATGCTATCTGCAGTTATGAAATTACAGGGGTGGAAAAATTTATAAATCTCTATATTTTTTAAAAAGGGGAATAAACTGTAAAGATGAACCTAAAAAGCACGCATTACAGGGAGCTTGGATACACACACCCCATTCTTACATTAGAGCTACATCAAGATTCAAAGATGGCAGTAGCAGAGATGCCACCCTACACATGCACCGTATATCAGAGAAAAGAAGGACAACTGGTAAGCGCAGGGCCGGATTTCTCTGCGAATTTGCTAGGGGGCATCATAAAAACCCTCCAACATCCTCCGTTTAATAGGGACACTTATAGAAACAAAATACCCTCCAGCATCTACCCTGTAATAGGTTCACTTATAAAAACCACATACCCGGAACATACCCCCTTTAAAGGGCATGTGAAGAGTATGAGCTGTCTGTGAGTCATCCGGTCCCTGCTTCTTCCTTGTCCTCATTGAAGACTTTGGTATGCTCAGGGGACACCCCCCTCCCTCTCAACCATTCTAGATCCAGCCAATCACCAAGTTCGTTTTGTAAAACAAGCTACAGAAATATATTTATGCTCCTTCTTTACCTCAGTTCTCTGCATATCCGGCAGCTGCATCTGTGATTGGCTGCCTATCAACTAATCAGAAACATGGCTGCTGGTCCAGCCCGTTTGCAACTTCTGGCATACAGGGATCTCGGAGCAGACAGCTGAGGGAATGAAGGAGTGTAAGTATATTTCTGGGGCTTGTTTTACATAACAAATTTGGCGGTTGGGGGTGTGCCCTACACCACGAAAAAAGTTTTTTTTCAGGGTGGATATACCCTTTAATAGGCACACGTATAGAAATAACATACCCTTGAACATTACCCTTTAATATCTGTTGTATTCAATTAGATCAACTGGACTTGAAGTTTAGTTCTTGAAGACGTTTCGCTAGTCATCCGACTGGCTTTCTCAATTCAGAATGACTTGTACAAGAATCTGTGGCAATTATGTACCCTGGAAAATCCCAATTAGCATATCACAGCCAAGTGTTAAGGGCGTGATTAGATAGTGGCTAAGAGGTGTTATAGGAACGCCCAGAGTAAGGTGTCAAAACAGCATTGTACATGGCAGACAGATGGTGTCGAACCCCCCCACCTCTATTTAGGCTTGGTTTCTTTATTTTCATATAAATGGCCTCCTTAACACCTCTCTTGAACCACTCACATTCCTTTGCCAATATGTTAACATTACAATCTTCAAAGGTATGTCCTTTATCCTTAAGATGCAGGTACACGGCTGAGTCCTGACCCGAGGAATTGTCTCTTCTCTGCTGGGCCATACGTTGATGCAGTTGTTGTTTGGTCTCCCCCACATACAAATCAGAGCATTCTTCACGCACTGCGTATGATGTATTTCTAGTTTCGATGGTCTAGTACCAATTGCTGCCTCAGCGTGTTGCTCGGTTTAAAGCAGACAGGGATACGGTGTTTTTTGAAAATTCTTCTTAATTTCTCGGAGACCCCTGCTACATATGGGATAACCATGTTCTTTCTCCTGTCTTGCTTTTCCCCTTCACTGTTGGTATTCATGTTCTTTTCCTTCCTTCTACTTCTTTTGACAAAGGCCCAGTCTGGATATCCACAAGGTTTAAGGGCTCCTCTGAGATGTTTCATCTGTCTGCCATGTACAATGCTGTTTTGACACCTTACTCTGGGCGTTCCTATAACACCTCTTAGCCACTATCTAATCACGCCCTTAACATTTGGCTGTGATATGCTAATTGGGATTTTCCAGGGTACATAATTGCCACAGATTCTTGTACAAGTCATTCTGAATTGAGAAAGCCAGTCGGATGACTAGCGAAACGTCTTCAAGAACTAAACTTCAAGTCCAGTTGATCTAATTGAATACAACAGATATACCATGGCCTGGATGAATGAGAACCTTCACAAGCATTACTCTTTAATATTAAAGGTTATATTTACACCAACACTTTTTTCTGAATTTATTTGAATCTGAGTTGTAGATCCTGAGAAATCATCATTTGAAATCACAGCATTTACAGGCAAGCGGTTCTGGACACAGGCATAAGCTAAGGGACATAAAGGAGTATTTCGCATATCTCCTCTCCTTACTCTGGGGAACCTGGGAGTAAGAAATGACTTCTTGGTTCTTAGATTTTGTGGGCAATGCTATTGATATAGCATGAGACTGCAATATGCCTTCTGTTATAAGAAGGTGTTTCTCCATTTGTATGCTCAGTGGACGGCTTTTTGCTCCTTTTAGCCTCCCTCTCCCTAAGCTTTCTAGCTACCTTGTCTACTGTACACCCAAGTCCTATACCATAGAGCCATGAATCTGTATCTTGCACTGACGAGATCTAACAAGATTGAAACATGTCATGTCTGCAGGTCAGATGATTGGCTCTATATATTAGGCTATATTGCATGTTATTAAGCCAGCGGTTCTGGACACAAACATAAGCTAAGTGTCGTAAATGAGTATTTTGCATATTTCCGCCCCTTACTCTGGGGAACCTGGGAGTAAGAAATTACTTTTTATTTCTTATATTTTGTGGGCAGTGCTATTCATATAGCATGAGACTGCAAGATGCCTTGTTATAAGAAGGTGTTTCTCCAGCATTTACAGGGAAAGACCTCTCACTCTTTCCCTTGACCTCTTACTATGTATGGAGGTCAAGCATGTTCCCCATCCTTGACCTCTTACTATGATCTTTGGCTGCCTGACAGCACAGTTTCTGCAACAATTAAGAGAATCAACAGAAAAAAAGAAAGAAGGGGGGGGAGATGTGTAAGCAAAGCAATGTCTGTGGTGAGGCTGTGCAGAACTTATGTGTCACAGATACTAAAAAAGGCAGTGCGTAAGGGAGGGTGGGGCAATTAGGAGCACTCACTAAACATTAATAATTGTCATGATAAAGCAAGCACAGATAAATATGTGAGTACCACCAATTTATGTCTCTCAAATTGTAGTTTCAGATAATGTAAAGTTGTTGGAGGGTGCGTAAGGTTT
Source organism: Hymenochirus boettgeri (assembly GCA_019447015.1). NCBI lineage: Eukaryota > Metazoa > Chordata > Amphibia > Anura > Pipidae > Hymenochirus > Hymenochirus boettgeri. Next base: position 131,091 of record JAACNH010000571.1, read on the forward strand.
TTTGTATCCACTGTATACACATTTAGTCAAACATACACATAAATAATTCCCACTGTGCACCAACTATGATGACTTTTAACAATAATGAAAAATAATTATTTTGGGACTGTTAGATGTTTTATTAGTAAACAAGCATTGTAAGTTATGAATTCTAATAATTCATTTCTCTCTATAGCTGAACAGTTTTGTAAAGAAAAATAATTTCTCATTGTCGGATGAAGAGGACATTTTCTTCACTCCAGACGGAGATGTTCCAGCACAGTATGACATCATAAATATGATTGCACTTCCTTACGGACATTTAGCAGAAATATGTTTTAACAAGATTGGAAGCTTTAAATCTACAGGTCCTGACAGTAGCCAACTGATCATCAATGAGAAACTCATTCAGTGGAACCAATTTTTTACAGGAGTAAGCTTCTTCTAAACAAAGATGCCTCTGTGTCAAGTCAAGCAATAGAATAAGTTTAACCCCTTGACAAGCCACTGGTCCAGACATGCACAATCTGAGAGATTCATTAATTTCCCTGCAACACAGTTTACCTTCCAGTTTCCTGCAATGCAATAATCACTTAATGTTAATTTATTGCATCACAGGAACCTGGAAGTTAAACTGCTCCATCCATACGCCACAAATTTGAAAAGTAGTTATATTTCATGGTACATAGTAGCGCAAAAATGAATGTATAGGCCGCCTGCTGATGAATGTACATGCAGGAAGTCCTGTGCAAAGGCTGGCTTTCTCCATTACAAGTTCATGCTACAATATCTCGGCTCTGGGCTCCTGCTAGCAAAATAAAACTACTACCGGAAACTTATAAACAACAACAAATCTAACCCACATCACCTGTTCTCCATCTTTAATTCCCTTCTGTGTCCCTTGCCCAATGACTCCTTTTTCCGCACTCTCCCCCTATACTTTGCGCATTTCTTCCAACATAAAGTAGACTCAATCAGCATGCAGATCTCAGGTCCTAGGTATGACTCTCTGATCATGTTGCTCTCGCCTCACTCTCTTTTAACCTTGTGACCCATTCAGAAGTCTCTCACCTGCTTCTCTCTTGTCCGCTCATGACCTGTCCTCTTGACCCCATGTATGGTAAGGTTAAGTATTTCTACTTAACCTTAGTGCCTAGACATTCTATATCTAAAAAACGGTACCAACGGGATTTGTAGCTTTAAAAACCAATATAAAAAACAGTGTCCTTTGTTGCCAAAAATCCAAGATGATGATATAATTTCCAATTTGTATGTAGTCCCTATACAATAATTATATATTGTTGGTACCATTTGTAGCTATAAAATGTCTATAATTTTTAAATGATTTGCAAAACACATTTGCACTTGCTCATAGAATTTACTGTAGCAACCCCCAAGTAGAAAACATCAAATATCAATATTCCATATGTACTGAACAAAACACTTTAGTGGTTCAAAAAGAAATGGACCAAGAAATAGCCCCCAAGAAGGGTCAATACAAAAGGGCAGTTACAGCAAATTCCCTTCATCTATGTATGGAAATTCCGTACTAATTTTCAAACTAAGGATCACATTGCCTCTTAAATGCCCCTCCCCAAACTATGTATGTTTAGGAATTACAAGGTATCGCTAAGTAGTGATCCCTCACCTTTAACAATTGGGAATTTTTACAAAAAAGTACCCCATTTGCTAACTTAAAAAATGCCATGTGTGCATATATATTTCCTGTGTGCATCCAAAATAAAAATGTACAGCAGCACTTATATTCCAGCAGAGTTTTGTATACACACCACTTCAAACTGTGTGCGTAGGCCAACAGAGTTCTGTCCTATACAACAAATAGGTGCGTAACTTTATGGCTGTGCTGTAAGTGCATTTTGCACTTGCACTTTTAAAGGGAACCTTTCCTTTGCATCTGTATGTTACCATCCTAACTAGATTTTAAGGTCCACGGGGCAGGGTAAGTGGTTTCAGTTCACATAAATACTACATTTTAGCAGATTTTTTCTCTTAATCAAATCCCAAAGTAGAAAACATCAAATATCAATCTTCCATATGTACTGAACAAAATACTTTAGTGGGTCAGAAAAAATGGACCAAGAAATAGCCCCCAAGAGGAGTCAATACAGAAGGGCAGTTACAGCAAATTCCCTTCATCTATGCATGGAAATTCCACACCAATTTTCAAACTAAGAACCACAACTAAAATGCCCCTCCCCAAACTATGTATGTTTTGGGAATTACAACCTTCACACGGGGCCCAATTTATAAAGGCGTGGTATCGCTAAGTAGTTAAATTCTTACTTAAACCACCAAAGTAGAAAACACCAAATATCAATCTTCCATATGTACTGAACAAAACACTTTAGAGGCTCAGACAAAAAAATGACCAAAAAAATGACCAAAAAAATAGCCCCAAAGAGGGGAATTTAAATTTCTGTTTCAGATTGCTACTCTAAGTTGCAATATATCCTAATAAACACTTTAGATGCCCTCAGTGAACATTTAGGGGTATGTGCAATGTTTGTGATATGATGGTTGGATAATAAATGCTTTGAGGTTGTCTCTACCTTGTCCACTAATCAACAATGGGTGGCACCTATTACATGATTGGTGAAAATCAATTGGGCTGGTTCTTTTAGGTGTGGGACCATAGTGGCTGTTGGTGATATTTCCTGAATATCCATGTCTTTGATGTCATAAATCTGCCCTAATCATAACATCCTGATCCACACTTAGGCCCCACTACAACACACCAGATTTCTGTTCATTGTCGCGCATTTGCGCATGCGTTTTTTTAATTTAATATTCTATAAATGCATTGCATAAAAAAATGGTCCACGCAAACACAAATTGCGGGAATCTTCGCGTTCCCGCGATTTCCATGTTAGATAAAATCACGCGTGAAAACGTGTGCACAAACGCGTGAAAAATGCGCTAGTGCAGCCTAGCCCTAAATGAGAACAATCTACTGCACACTGGTGTGTAAATCAGAAATTGTTTATTATCAACGTTTTGGTGCGTGTGAAGCACCTTTTTCGAGACGCAACATTCATAGTGCGCCACATTCATCACAGCATAATGTGCTCTGAATCTCATGAAATGATCTGTCTATTAAGAGTAGAAAATGAATGAAATCAAATGTTATATAGCCGTGAATGAAATCAAACACTAAGGGCTAGGCCACAGTAGCACAAAAAAAAAAAATCCTGCGATTTTTGATGTGCATGCGATTTAGCGTCTGTTCGCGTTTTGCGGCGAGCATTTTTTTGCGCAATCGCTTGCATTTTCGCTTTATAGATAGCGAAAAACGCGAGCACAAACGCGAAAATAACGCGCATTAACACACAGAAAGCTTGATGCGTTTTAGTGTGGCCTCAGCCTAAGGGCTAGGCCGCACTAGTGCATTTCTCACTATCCTGGTCGCACACATTCTCACAGCATTGTAGTGTGGTCTCAGCCTAAGGGCTAGGCCGCACTAGTGCATTTCTCACTATTCTGGTCGCACACATTCTGTTTGCACACAAGAAACCCAGGTCAGTGCATATCAATGTGGGTGGCTCAGCGCTGAACTGTGATCTGTTTTCGGGTGGGGGGTGGCATCACTATTTTTTGTACACTGAGCGGAACGCAGCACAAGTGGACAGTAACGTGCACATTGTCATCTGTCCTTGTGTGGCCTCAGCCTAAATGGACAAAACGAATAGAGTTGTTGAATCCAGGGTTTGTTCGGGCCCATTAACACATGAAGCCTCTAGCCATGCAGTCACATTTAGAAACATTTATAAAATAGTCCAAAAGTCATAAACAAAATAGAGAGTATCACACCTATAGTAGTGAGAATAGAAATTCATTGGAAACAAAGTTTCGGGGACATTTCCTGATGCACCTGGTGAAATATAGTTACTATTTAACCCAGAGGAAAGAGTTACTAAGGGTTTAGCACCCAGGGGCGTCCTTCAGAGCTCAGTGTATACAAGCGTGGTACATACAAGTGAGGTACTCTCATAGGATGTCACCTTTGTAATAAGTCTGCACATGAAATTTCTTCCCTGTTGCTGACCATATAAAATATTGAGTGCATACCGTTAGCCGCTCTGCTGGTCCCATAATAACTACAAAGTAAAATACCTCAAAAACTGCTAAACTGAGTGGGATTCTATGGCCAAGCTGCACCCAAGACACAAATCACCTAGTGCAATACCAAGCTTCAGATGTATTGTGTTGTGTTGTATAATTTCATTTATAAAGCGCCACTTGGATACGCAGAGCTGCACTGCATAAAATACAGACAGGGAGATTCAATAAAAGTTCTTATCCTTAAAAATGATGCTAATTTTGCCCCAACCAATCAGATGTTATTTAACATTTGAAAGCCAGCATCTGATTGGTTTGGGCAAAACTAGCACCATTTTTAACAATAAGAACTTTTATTGAATAACCCTGAGAGTATACAAACAGGGATAAGCGCAAGTAATTATACAGATAAACTACATTTGCATAATATCTCAAAGGTTAAGAAAATAAAATAAATATATATATATATATATTTATATATATATATATATAATAAATGTGGTGTGCCTTGACATATTAGGAATTTCCCTGCCCCAAAGAGCTTACAATCTAAGATAAAGTCGTTTACAACATGACGCCTCTAGTCACAGGAGAGTTGAGAGTATTAAATCATCCTATTGGCAGTCCGAGGTTGGTGGCTGATAGGAGAATGGTTGTTCCCTGACTGTGCTGTACAAATGTACTGGTTGATAAAGAAGTGATAATAGTAAGGAGTTGCTATTTCAGTGGTTTGACTAGGCCCCTTAATAGCAGGGTAAGGATATTTTAAAGGGGAACTGTGGTCCAAAAATTACTTTAGGTAAATTGATAGGAATTGCTCCCCTAAGAATTTTGCAATTTATTTCCATTGTTTATTTTGCATAGTTTTGAAGATATTTACATTTTGTGTGTGATATGGCAGCAGCATCACCAGGTCCCCTGCACTTCCTGCTCTGAAACCTGTCAGTCAATCCGCCCTGTGTCTCCTCCCCTCTGCAGCCCCCCTGGTCCCTCCCACTCATGGACCCCGTGGTCCTTCCAGTTGCAGGCCCCCCACGGCACATTATCTTACAGCCCCATGTGGCCCCGCCCACTCATGGGTGCCATGCCCCGACCCTCTCGTGGGTGCCAAGGCCCCGCCCACTCATGGGTGACTAAGCCCCGCCCACTCTGGGTTACTCAGGACCCCCCGAGAAAACTCTGAAATCAGCCTTTTCAGGCAGAGTTCTCACTCTCCCTTACCTTCTCTGTCAGAACTTCACACAGCAGAGATGAGGAGGGACTTCCTGTCTCCCTCACACACTGAGGGAGTCTGAGGCTGTGCTCGCTGGTGGCACTGTGCAGGAGAAGCCTCAGGAATGTCACGTCAGCCTCCCACCCATTAAATTTCTGGTCAGTCATTTCTGTATATCTTGGGCTGTGGAGCACGTAGAGAGGTGGTTGATGGCTTGTTTTAAAGGTAGGAAACTGGCTTTTCATTTAAACTTAACTTGTTTGGAGACCACAGTTCCCCTTTAAATCTTTAGCATAACAGGACATTAAAAAAATAAAATAAAATATTGCATATTTTAATGCTTTATTACAGTAGATATATTGTTAAAAACACTTAGCAGACATTTTTAAATTTCCAAGTAGGATACCAAATTAAAAATTTTTGGGGTGAAGTATATATTCTAGCACAAAGCTAGGGCTGTTACACACAAACAGATTCCTCGTCCAGGCCGACTGCAATTAGCTGAGACGATTCACTGTCAGTCACAGTGATAGTAGCCACATCGACAGCAGCTGGAGAAGGTGGGGGGGGTAGTGAGGCGATGGGCCCACAGATTCAGAGGGTACACGATGCCACACAGACACAAACAACGGTTCTTACCCAGCAATAAAGTTTACTGAACAATAGTAAAAGAGAAATAACTGGGCCAGATTAAACAGACAGATAAAAAGATAAATCACACATAAACAGTAATACGGCCTAGCCTATAACTAGCCCCTGCTAAACATTTCCCCACAGTCCGCGAGGCCGCCTGGCCTCCCCTAAATGTTCCTCCCCCATCTTTGTCTTCGGGGTGCACCCTTAAGTATTGCGCAATACTATTTGTAATCCACAGGTCACTTGTTCATCTCTTTACACGAGGCCTTCCTATTCGTAGTTCCAAGCCAAGGGAAGTTTGTCTCTGGCAATGTCCCGTAATATACAAAATGTCACCAGTATGCACTATGATGCAGCGAAGCTGCACTTACAGTACCTTGGGTGCTTTAAATGGCTGTTCCGTGTTTCTTCTGGAACCACAGATCTTTCCACAGCCAAACCGCACAGACAGGAAAATTCCCAAATAGTTAGTCGTAAGAAGCCCCAATTCTCTCACAGACTACTCAAAGATCATCCTCTCTAGCCCCAAATGGTTACCTTGGCCTACAGCTCCTACCACGCTCCGCCGACCCCACCCTCTACTACTTCCTTTTCTTGATTGTCCCCTTCCCTGGCACCATAACTTGTTCTTTACTCTTTGCTGCCATCTACTGACTGAAGTGAATAGTACAAGTAACTAAATACAAATATATTGTAGAACATGGCTCAATATCCTTACACAGCTGCGACCAATCGGCCGTGATTTATCAGCACGTCTGAATGTCCATTTGTCTGATCAAAGTAGCGCAAAAACAAACACAAGGGTTTTTGCATCAGTTGAAGTATGAAGTATGAGTGAAGTATGAGTGAAGTACGAGTTATACATGGGGCGTTACATGGGGAAGCGTGGATTACACTCATTTTTAACCGTTAGTGGCCATATTAACGTTTCCCTGTTTGTATATGTTTTGTTAAACCAATAAACTGAATAGCTTTCATTCAAAAATAACTTTGTTTACAAACAAATTGGATTCTTGGCATTTACCTATAAATATAATTGTAATTATTTGAAATTATTTATAATATAAATACATTTTATAAATAACATTAGTTCAAATTCTTGTCAGATAACGATATTTGATTTCAGACCCCCCGGTCCGTGTGCAGTGAGAGCTGTTCTCCAGGATACAGGAAAGCCTCCAGGGAAGGGCAGTTTAGCTGCTGTTATGACTGTGCGCGCTGCTCAGAGGGACACATCTCCAACACAACAGGTAAGTTTCACCATTACCTACCAATGCCTAAAAGTAAATAGGGGCATAGGAACAGAGATCATTTTAGGGCCTACAAGAGCTGTAAGAAGAGTCTGCAAAAGAAAAAGCATCCCTCTTTATAGGGGAGGACAGACAATTTACCAGTTTCAATGTGCCAGCCAATTTACCAGAATCAGTGTGCCAGGCTATTTACCAGTTTCAATGTGCCAGCAAGTTTATCAGACTTTTTACTACATTCTGCAAGCCAGACCAATTGGCAATCCTGTTTACTAGACACAGTGTGCCAGCCTATATCAACATGCCATCCAATTTACAAGGCTTGATAATATAAGAAGTAGCGTCACACAGGAACCCAAATTTCAGTGCTTCAGTGATTATTTATTGGAGATGTGGCACAACATGTTTCAGACCTAACTGGTCTTTCTTCAGGTGCAGCAATACAGTACAGTGTATTACTGCACCTAATAAAAAGACCAGTTAGGTCTGAAATATCTCCAATAAATAATCACTGAAGCACTGAAATGTTGGTTCCTGTGTGACGCTACTTCTTATATTATCAAGTTTGAGGATTGGTGTGCCCTCTTCACATGGTTGAGCCTACTTGAGCTATATGAATACCTGCTGCCTGGGGATCATTCTCTTTTTCAATTTACAAGGCTTAAAGGCTTATTTTATAGGAGGTGCAACATTTTACCTGTGCAGTTAATTTGCAGCAATGAATCATGTGCCTATAGTACAAGGGAGCGTGGCTATCATAGTAATGATTATTAGCTGTCTAATATCCCTCCCCCACTTGTATCGGTATGTTGTGCATTCCACTTAAATTGTAAGCTCTTTAGGGGAGGGATCTCTTTCCTAATATGTCAAAAGGCACACCTCACTTATTATATATATATAATTCAACGGTTCAGCTTAAACGCCCGGGTGCCATATCCTCCACGCACAGGTTAACAACTACCCACAGCTGTCCTCAGAATCCTAAGGACAAACGTGTTTGTGGATGAAACACGTTAATCAGCGTTCTGGCAAGGGCTAAAGTGCTTATATAAAGTTATTATATCCCTGTTAAATCGTCTCTTTTCCAATGTAAACAGTCCCAACTTGTCTAATCTGCCTGCATATTCAAGTCCCTCCATTCCCCTTATTAATTTAGTTGCCCTTCTCTGAGCTACTTCCATTCCCTATCTACCTAACTGGTGCAGTGCCTGATTTCTTAATTCATACAAGACTTGAAAAGATAGAAAAGCTTTTTAAACAAATATTTTCTAAAAGGAAGGACAATTAACGTATTCAGAGCATGCCCTTCAGAACCAGTTATAAATATGGCACTTAAGTTGCCCTTTAATGTTTTGTATATTGGGGAACAGGTAGCAAGGTCATTTTTGAAGTTACTTACTTCTACAGATTCTTACTAAATATATATTTTAAACTTCTGAATGACTATTACCGTCTTCGAACTTAATATCTTAAATCACTTTATTAGCAATAGTGTTTAATAAAAAATACCATAGTGATGGAGCAAATAAATTCTATATCCATATGGTTTTAAAGCCGAAATGTCACCATCCCCACAGCTGGCATTGCAGGTTTGAAATTCTTAACACCTATTCATTTTCATATAGCATTTTGCATTTCTCCTCGTTATTGCTGTAAATAGATCCTGTATGCCATAGCAATGTTCTAGAATATGTAGAAACATGTAACAATGTCATTAAGCAAGTAATAAGAATTTAAAGGACAACTAAAGCATCAGAACAACACTGTAGGAAGGTATAAAACCAATATAAAACCAATAATCTGTGTCTCACCTCTCATTTTGAAGTGGATGCTGGGAAATGCATCGTTTTACCATGAAAATTACCCAGAAGTCTCCATTCCTTATTTACATATACTGTAGGGGAGCTGAGAAGCATTATTCTCTCCCAATCCTATTTAATGTATTGGTGATGTCGGTCTATAGGCTCTTCACACTGCAAAAACAGAGGCCTGCACTACACTGATGATGGCTCAATAAAGCTGAAACCGGTCTGTAGTTGGCTCTGTAGTTGTATTTAGCTTGTGAAATGCTGAAAAAAACCTTTTTAAAGGCATAACGTTCTTAAGCGCTACCATGGAAATTACGCAGAAGTCTACATTCCTTATTTCCATTTTACCACAGGGTTTGTGTTTTATTTCTCAACATTCCAGTATCCCAAATTCTGGTCACTGAACACTGCGTTCTTTGCACGTGTCCAATCCTAAATGACTGCATTATCTTGTTCATGGCTACTAGTCGTCTCTAGCTCGTTACAGCCCATATTAGGCAGGGGAGCATGTGACTGACTTCAGGAGGTGTAGCCAGCACACAGTTATCATATCCAGTTGTTGGATCCGTATCCAGAGAATTACATTTACTTTAATGCCATTTACTTGAATGTTAATTTACAGCTTATCAGTGTTACAGAACATGGAGTACTATATATAATAAATTAGTTTAGTTCTCCTTTAATCTATGTTTAAATTGCAGTTCTCTGTATAAATGTAAGTATGGCGTTACGTCACTTTACACTTACAAATGGGGCGTTTACTTTTTTCTGATGTACCCAGTAAGGAAGCTGTCACGTTGCTGGTGTTGACTAGGAGAACTCTCTGTAGCCTTGAATAGGAAAGAACATTGTACCTTTTCATGACTGGTTCTATGGAACCAGTTCCTGAGCGCAGGTGATCTGTCTGTATTCACTCCTTTGTTTAAATGGAAATGAATTCTCTGTGTATCTAATGAAGTACAAAAGGTTCCGTGAGACTTTAATGTTGTCCAGCAACTTGTTATTAAACCAGGTGTTTATATTTCATGCAAATGTTCTTTCTTCCAGGCTGACTCATTAATAGACCGGGAACACCAGAACTTTTCAGATGCCTCCCTGGAATACATATTCAAAGTGCAAGAAGTTCAAGAAAAGAAGAAGTTTGAGTTTGTTGAGCCCGTAAGTATCAATGATAAACCACATTATTACTTATCACATTATGGGGCCTATGCAATTGGAGGAGCAGAGGCTTGATTTATTTGCAGCAGCCAATCGAATGTTAGCTTTTTACTTGGTTACTGCAGTGAGATTAAATCTGATTAATTGTTACAGATTTTTGCACCTTTTATTTATGTTACTGGACCAGGTCTTCTTTGGATATTTATTGGCCTTTACTCGCCTCTTTTTTCATGCACTGTGCATGTGTTTGCCTTCTGCTAACATGTCTGTCTACCACTACACCCTTTATTGCCAATTGAATTGTCTTTGTTTTAATATTATCTTTTTCCAAACATGACCCTATAAATGACAGAATGGTTCAGCACACCATACACCCAAACGTATGTATGTATGTATATGTTTATTTATATAGCGCCACTTGGGGATGCAGCGCTGTACAATATTATAAAGGGGGACAATAAATAAAGTATAAACTTTGAATTTGGCTTGAAAAGCCGCTTTTGGAAGGTAATGTGTGTGTTTGTGCTGCAGATTTTAAAACTCAATAATGGCAATGTTGAGGACATTGTTGTTTTTTTTACTTACCCTTTAATTATGGTTGCCACATGAATAAATGGGTAGCTCAGTTGGTGTGTGTTGGAAGTTAAAAAAACAAACTTTTTTCATTATTGATCCAAGTATGGCTTCCACGGAAATGGAAGGGTAGGTCAGTAGGGGTGTGTACCTGTGTCAGGTTGGGGGTTAAAAAAACAAACTTTTTTGATGATTGGTCAAAATTAGTTTTTTTTTACTTTAGTTACCCTTTAAGTATGACTGCCACAGTACTTGAGGGGTAGGTCAGTAGGTGGGTGTACCTGTGTCTGTGTGGGAGGTTGGGGGTATCAGCATTTACTGTTTTGATCTCATGACCCTTAAAGGGAAAGTCCAGCCCCAAAATGAAAGCTTACATACGGGTAAATCACCCCCCAAAACACTAAATGGTAATAGTTTGAAATCTGAAATATATAAGTCTAACATGAAATCCTGCACAATGTCCTGTTTCCCCGTTTCTGCTTCCCGGTTCTTCCAGCTATCAACTGTCAGTTATGGATTTGACAGTTGACATCACAGCCAATGACTGAATGTTAATCTCCTATCTGCCTCTTCTGAGCATGCCCAGACTCAGTACAGGCTCAGTACAGGTTTCTAAATTGCTGAGTTTCCATGAGGCATCCAGAAGCATAGCAGGCATACAGTAATGATTTCATAGGATAAAGTATGATATATCAACATATTTTAAAGAGACCATTCTTTCTAAAAGATGTTCTTATGAGGGTGGAGTTGTCCTTTAAACCTCGAAGTATCCACAGTTGAGGATTGTTACCATTATAGTCTATGGGAAATTCTCAGATAACGCTGTAATGCTTCAGCGGATTCCTTAGTTATGTAATAGCACACTTCTATATGCCCTGCACATCTGTACTGAATTTCATGTCTCTAGCTCAAAAACTGTGGGAGGAGATACAGTCCAAAAAAATGGAAAAATAAAATGGAAGAAGAAATAGAAAGAAAGTAATTTGGCTCTTCAAGCCAAATTAAATACATAAATATATGAATAAGTATGAGCATCATCAAATATACAAGTGCTTGTAACATGAGGAAAGAGGTCCCTGCCCCATAGAGCTTACAATCTACTTAGGTGGGTAATATACAGATGCATAGGAAAGGGTGAAAGTGCTAAAGTAATAACTGGTGCAGTGTCAACAGTCCCATGCTGTGCTGTGCTCAGAGAGATAAGATGATAGGTTAGATTTAAACTTGTTTATTGGTGTTTCTTGACTTAGAGAGAGGGGGAAATAAGAAATATAAGAAGGAGCAGCAGAGCAAAGGGATTTTTTGTATGATTGGCATCAGTCCAATTAAAATTTTCCAGCATGTAGAATTAATGAAATATTGGACCAATCACTGTACGATATACAACACAATCTAATTGTGATACCAAATTGGGACATGAGGATTATTACCCCTGGAGGAACAGCTTGCACTAAGAAAACTTTCTAACTAACTTTCTAGGTGGTCTTTTTGCTCTGTCCTGTCCCCATTGAAGCATGTGCCCCCCCCATTGGAAGAGCATCGGATGAATCAGCAGCCACAAGGAAGGGACAGGTCCAGACTGAAGCAGCAGGGTACCTAGAATGTAGATTTTCTATGTGAAAACAAACTGAGGGTCACACTCCAAAAGCAAATAAATACTTTAATATGTGACCAACTTTAAGAATACACAATGTTTCGGGGGTAATAGGTCTTCATCACCTGAAGAAGGGGGCACCTATTACCCCCCGAAACATTGTGTATTCTTGATTTCAGTCACATATGAAAGTACAAGTGTGCCCGTTGATTTATTTGATTTTGGAGTGTGACCCTCAGTTTGTTTCTTCTGAATATTCTATCCATGGAGGGTAGGATACCAGAGGAGTGAGCACCTACAAGTTGGACAAGAGTGCATTGGAACTGTTGATCTATTTACATTTTCTATGTTCCAGCTCTTCAACCTGGATACAGCGTTAAAATTAGGTTCACTCAAAAAATGAACATATCCTTTTTTGCATTAATTAAAGAACGAGGGGGGGGGGTTGTGTTGGTTTGGGGGGGGGTTGTTAAAGGAGCTATGCCTTACCTCGCGTTCTTCAATATAACAGGATCCAGGAATGAACATAGTGAACTTACCCATGAGCATGATCCACTGCTGGCTCTTCTAACAGATCCTGACTACTTCCGGCTTTAACTAAACTATAGCCCCCCCCCCCGTTCTTCAATTAATGCAAAAAAGGAATAGTTCACTTTCTGAGTTAACTAGGAGGATGTGTGGTTTTTTACTTTAATCACCCTTAAAGGCTGAATCAAACCTGCAGGAATTGTGTGTATTGAGATAATTCCTGGGGATTGGAAAGGCACATTAAAAGTTTCAGCGAGATTCAATAAAAGTTCTTATAATTAAAAATGGTGCTAATTTTGCCCCAACCAATCAGAAATTATTTAACATTTGAAAGCCAACATCTGATTGGTCGGGGCAAAATTAACACCATTTTAAACAATTAGAACTTTTAGTGAATAACCCTGTTATCTTAGCTCGAGGAGCTGTAACATTGCACCTGTAAAACAAGATAATGTTTATTTTGCTTAGTCCTCCCTTTTAGAATATGGTTTTCCCTTTTATGGCCTTATTATTGTACTGCACATTGTTATTGTACAATATCATTATTGGTGGAGGTTTTGTGTATGTAGAACATTTTAACCAAGTCTGCACAGCTCGGTAGTGATTATGGCTCCGTTAAGGGAATATCACCTGGTTTAATGCTGCTGGCTCTGTTCTCTCTAACTGATTGTAATCCTGCCAGCAAGACATACTGTTATTTGCAGATTCCTGCACTAGTTATATAGTTCTGACGTTTTTATAGCGTTAATGTTCATCTCAGCTTTTCACTGGGATGTGCTCGTTTATGGAACAAGACAGCACATCTACCGCCAGATCCTTTAACCTGAACATTGTGTTATGTGCGCATTTTATGCATGAAAAGCCCTAGTTGCATAATTGTATGAAAGGCTCAATTGAATGTTCTTGTAATTAACCAAGCGCTGTAACACTCGCTTTGTACCAGTCTCTCCATTTAATTGAAACATGAATGTTATTTAAAAAGGAACTGGAGAGAAAATACAAAATGGGCTTATAAAGATGACTGGTTTCTAACTCTAACGTGTTTCAAATATATATATATAATATAATATATACTTTATACATATGAGACAGTGACGCACACAGCAGCTATCGGAAATGCTTAATGTGTAACTTTGCTCTAGGATGTTATGGTCACACTATTTAAAGAGAACTAAGGGCAGCTATACTGTACTATTCCCCCCATCCCAAATATACCCAGGGTGAGAAAGTAAAGAGCTAGGTCTCCAACCCTGGGCTTACCTTTGATTGCTGTCAATCTACCTTGGGAAACTCCACTCTGGTCTAGCTCTACTCCCATGCTGAGTCTGGGACTCGACCAATAGGAAGATGAGCTTCTCAAATGGAGGCGGGCAACTGAAATGGCAAAGATTGCTAACGATTGAAGGTAAGGACCTAGCAGTTTAGGTCCTCCGCCTTGTTACTCTACTTTGCTACATTATTGTTGTCTTTTAAAGCATAGGGGAGGTTAATCAGCAACCCACAACCCTGAATTGCTGCCTTTAATATTCCAAAAGTTGGAACTTTAAGGCTGGGTACACACAGTCAGATTTTTCAAGCCAATCGACTGATACTTCCATGTATCGGTCGGTTGGGATGAAAAATCTGCTGTTTTCGTCTGCAGCTGCGACCGGATCGGACGAACGGGCAATGGGACTTGTCGGTAAATGGGACTTGTCAGCCGCGGCCACTATTGCCACCACAGATAGACATATGCCCCAGCTGAGCTCTCACTCGAAACGAATGATTGGTCGGGGTAAATAGTCCCCTCGTATGTACCCAGCCTAAGATTTTAACTTGTAGCTAGGGAGCTGGGAATGGGCATCTCCCTTGTTCTCTCAGTCACCAGCCTAGCTGCCCCTATTCCAAGTTTATTGACCAGCTCTTTGGAGAAAGGTAATCCAGATACAAAGGTAAGTGTTTCTTATGGAAGATAAGGCAACAATCCAGGGGTCTTTTTAACAAACTGAAAAAAATGCATAGAAAGATATTTGCACAATAATGTGTGTTGCGTGGTGTAAACCTTGCCCTTTCTTTTTGGAGTTGCAGTCATCTGATGGTTCTTCCTGAACATAGTGTGGGCTGATGATGTTTTTCTCTTGTGGAAAATATGAACGACAATATGTATGTATGTATGTATAATTTATTCTTGTAACCCACTGTTTGGTTTATGAGGGTTTCTCTTGTACTGAAGTCATCATTTAGATGATAGGACGGAACATTCTCTGGCAGGTTGTTTTGGCCTTGGTGTAATCTACTGTTAGCTACAAAAAACAGAATTCTAGTGCACAAACAATCCTAATTGCATATTGGCTACCCCCATAAGGTTGCTACTACAAACAGTCTGCTAAACCCTGGATAAATAAAAGCAATTAGTTCAATAAGTTGGCCAAATTATTTTAAGCCCAGTCACCGCGTCAAGGATGTTTCTTTAACTGGGTCCTAACCTACTGGTACTTGCCTTTTTGGCTACATGAGCTGACAGCTTCTCCTGTGTGGCTTGGGTGCTTGAAGCTGACTCTCTGTTTAAAGTACTTTGCTCAAACGAGCACATGACCTAACTCTGGGTGGAGTATTAATTACCCAGAAGGCTTGGTCAAACCTTCAATGTAACACACAATATATAGAAAATTGGGTTGTTGTACATTAAAGTGCAACTAGAGAACAAAAATATAAAATATGCAAAAAATAGAATTCTAGTGCACAAACAATTCTAATTGCATATTGGCTACCTCCATAAGGTTGCTCTACTGTTACAGGCTAATCTAGTTTCTGTGCTTGCTCATAGCTTTAGTTCAGATGCTGGGAGCTACTGGGATATTGAGATTCACTGTTGTGAGATAGTAATAGTTTATTCTGTTTTGTCCAATGTCTGGTACAAACATAACTAATTTCATGTGACCACAGGGGTCTAATGTCTGTGGCTTTATGTTGATGAACGTTGGGTAATGTTGAAATGATTTTGTACTGAAATGTGGTTGTGCTATACCACTTAGCTAGTGAGTTGCATTAAAAAGAAAAATAGGGGGATACAAAAGAAACATTTTCCATTTTATCAAAAATTGCGGCCACAATCGCAAGTGCAAAACGCAGTGCAAACGCACGAAAATCGCGCTAGTGTTGCCTAGCCCTTAGGGTGCCGCAGGGCTCTGTCCTTGGATCCTTGTTGTTCTTCCTCTATATGATCTCCCATTTGGTTTTAAGTATCACCAACAGGCTGATGATACCTACATTTATTTTTCCACACTTTCAGTCACACATCTCTGAGTGTCTCCATACCATATTCTCCTGTATTGCGCACTGGTACCTTAAACTGAACCTTACTAAAAGGGCATGTCCACCCCAAAAACTAAAATTTAACTCACTACTGGCCACACTGTAATATAAAAAATCCTTACCTCATCCCTCTGCTCCTCATAGTTCTCCTGCAGTGTCTGTCCAAAGTCCAGGAAACTGAAGAGAAGGAGCTGTCTGTGTGTCATCTGGTCCCTGCTTCTTCCTTGTCCTCTCTGAATCTGGACTCTGACATGCACAGGGGAGCTCTTTCCCCCCTTCCCTCCCACCCTCTGGATCTCTACAGATCTGGATGAACGGACGATTTAGGTCGCTTGCGGTCGCCCACCCCACACTAGCTGACATTTTCGGGCGAACGGCCAAAAATGTTGTGAATCGGTCGGTCGGCCGAAAATATCTGCTGGTGTTTACCAAACCTAAAAGTGCACTCCTAATCTGCACCTTACCATAAATGCATAAATAACCTCACCAAAATTACAATGAAACAAATAATACTATAAGGAGACAATAATGTAATGTAAAGGTTCAATAGATACCTTTATTCCTAACATATAATACAAATAACAATGCCACAACTTGATACAACAAATATCACAATTAGATACAATAAAAGCACAGATTGGATGGAAACTAGCTGTAGTGCTGCTTGTGAAGGTTCTCATTCATCCAGGTCATGGTATATCTGTTGTATTCAATTATATCAACTGGACTTGAAGTTTAGTTCTTGAAGACGTTTCGCTAGTCATCCGACTGGCTTTCTCAATTCAGAATGACTTATACAAGAATCTGTGGCAATTATGTACCCTGGAAAATCCCAATTAGCATATCACCGCCAGGTGTTAAGGGCGTGATAGTGGCTAAGAGGTGTTATAGGAACGCCCAGGGTAAGGTGTCAAAACAGCATTGTACATGGAAGACAGTTGGTGTCGAACCCCCCACCTCTATTCAGGCTTAGTTTCTTTATTTTCACATAAATGGCCTCCTTGACACCTCTCTTGAACCAGTTACGTTCCTTTGCCAATATGTTAACATTACAATCTTCAAAGGTATGTCCTTTATCCTTAAGATGCAGGTACACGGCTGAGTCCTGACCCGAGGAATTGGCTCTTCTGTGCTGGGCCATACGTTGATGCAGTTGCTGTTTGGTCTCCCCCACATACAAATCAGAGCATTCTTCACTGCACTGCACTGCATATATGATGTCGCTTTTCTTGTGTTAAGGTATTGGGTCTTTCGGATGTACCAATTGCTGCCTCAGTGTGTTGTTCGGTTTAAAGCAGACAGGGATACGGTGTTTTTTGAAAATTCTTCTTAATTTCTCTGAGACCCCTGCTACATATGGGATGGCCATGTTCTTGGCCACAGAGTAACATACCTAAGGGTGGGTTTACATGACTGCTTTAAACCATCCTTTATCTTGCTGAGGCCCCCCACTATCCTAATTGAATAAGATACACAACCATTTTGTTGGATAATAAAATTGTGGCCACAGCTTTATTAAAAACATTTTAAAACATTTAATTCATAACAAGTTGTGCCAGCGGCTGCCAAGCAACCGGCACAAATGAACCACCGAAAAACCAGGAGTCTCCTGCTGACAGGGTCGAGGCTGGTCTGCGCCGTTAGCCCCAGGCTGCCCCTTGCTCTCAGCTTAACTCACCACATTCAACCTTAAAACATATTATATAATACTGAGGCTAAGAAACTGGAAATGCGTATCTACTGTACCGCTGTGACAATAATGCTTATAACCTAAGCTAGCTTAGGGTACAGGCGGGAGGGTAGGGTAGCTCTTTTCTCTAGCTAATGGGAAGGCAACAATGTTGCATATCCAATCTTTTAAAGGCTCCCTTCTCCCAGCCCCCCAAACCTTTTATCCAATAAAACATAACAAAATTTGACATTTCCCCAGCCTATACAGGCTGTCACCTTCTGCTCCTTCTCCTTCACTGTTGGTATTTGTGTTCTTTTCTTTCCTTCTACTTCTTTTGACAAAGGCCCAGTCTGGATATCCACAAGTTTTAAGGGCTCCTCTGAGATGTTTCATTTCTTTAGCCTTCCCCTCTGTGCTAGTGGGGATGTTCTCGGCTCTGTGTTGCAGGGTTCCGATGACACCCAGCTTGTGATCTAAAGGGTGGTGAGAGTCAAACATCAAATACTGATCTGTGTGTGTTGGTTTTCTGTAAACCTCTACTTCCAGTTTACCATTTTCCTTAACTTCTACCAAGCAGTCCAAGAAAGCCAGTTTGTTGTTTTGTACCTCTTCCCTTGTAAATTTGATGTTTTGGTCTACCACATTATGTGTCCTGTGAAAGCTTGTACTTCCTTCTGGTGGATTTAACCCAGGTATCATATGGTGGGGGGGTTCGACACCAACTGTCTGCCATGTACAATACTGTTTTGACACCTTACTCTGGGCGTTCCTATAACACCTCTTAGCCACTATCCAATCACGCCCTTAACACCTGGCTGTGATATGCTAATTGGGACTTTCCAGGGTACATAATTGCCACAGATTCTTGTACAAGTCATTCTGAATTGAGAAAGCCAGTCGGATGACTAGCGAAACGTCTTCAAGAACTAAACTTCAAGTCCAGTTGATCTAATTGAATACAACAGATATAGCTGTAGCGCTCAATGTCCATTTTGGTTGGAGAAGTACTGTTTACAGCACTTTTGTCCAGATTAGGCACTTAAAGTGTGTAATAACCCGAAGTGCCTCTGTTTGCAGACTAACATGGTATTTAAAGTTCTTAACGTAAGGGGAGGGCAAAAAAGCCATAAAGTGCACATCGCTTAATATACAGATGATTTTTGAACTGAATTTAGTGTTATGTGCACTAAATCAAAAAAAACACTCAATCAATCGTCAACCCTATAAAATTCAGATCACATCTGCATTATATATCTATGTCACTGGCATTAAATAGGAGTGAAATCCACTCGGGAACATTTATGAATCTGGGTGTATCTGGTATTTCTGTATCTGTGATTCATTTAACTGGTAAACGAACATATTTTTAAAAGAACTATCTAAATTAGTGGGAATAGTACAGGGATATGGGTTATTGTTTGCACATGTCTACCAATGATACAAGGACCTTGTATTACAGCAAGCCATGGAGTATTGATTTTCTACCCTTCCTTGGTGGTCCCTTAAGGTTTATCTAAAGTCCAGAGGAGAGGCTGGATCCCTACCAGATTCTCTCTAAAACAGACACTTTTAGCTTAAAGTTTGGCATTTAGCTATTCAGATGTGGAGACTTCTAAGTAATCATTAACGATACCTAATGCACTGCAGCTGGGGCTATGAAGGCGTAGCCAAAACACATAGAGGCCAACTTTACACATGTAGAGTGTTCAGGGGCACCTGGCACATTTACAGTATAGTTCTCTAATGGTTGGAAGTGTGGGAAATATTATGTTATAGAGAAATTAGGGTCAGTGAAGGCATATCCCCCAACATTCACCTTTAAATAGGAACTCAATTAAGAAATACATTACACAGAGCTGTGCTAAGATCAGGTTCACTTCATTATCCTCCCCTGCAGCTCTGTACTATGTTGTTACATACCCTCCAACATTCCCCTTTAAATAGGTACACTATTGAGAAATACATTGCACAGAGCTGTGCTAAGATCAGGTTCAATTTATTATCCTCCCCTTGCAGCTCTGTACTATGTTGTTTCATACCCTCCAACATTCCCATTTAAATAGGTACACTATTGAGAAATACATTACACAGAGTTGTGTTAAGATCAGGTTCACTTCATTGTCCTCCCCCTGCAGCTCTGTACTATGTTGTTTCATACCCTCCAACATTCCCCTTTAAATAGGTACACTATTGAAAAATACTTTACACAGAGTTGTGCTAAGATCAGGTTCACTTCATTGTCCTCCCCCTGCAGTTCTGCATTTGCGCTGTTTCTATAAGTGTAACTATTAAAGGGGAATGTTGGAGGCTATGTAACCCCCTTCCAGTAAATTAGCTACAAGATATTCTGACAATGACTTAATGGGCTGATTTAAAGTTTATTCACCATTACCAATTAAGTAAGTCATTCAACTGTGATTTCTTCTGCCCAGTAATTCTGAATGCCAGTGAACTGATCAAAGTTCTTTCAATTAATTCAAGATCTGCTCAGTGAATCTTTAGAAGTTTAAGGGGATGAAGTCATCCCTAACACAGTCTACTGGTCTTCTTCATGGTCTTGGTTTTAATGTGTGCATTAGAACGGAGCCCAGTACATGTCAGAGCAGATTGTGACTTACAGCAGATAAGTAAGGGCCTCATTCTCATCCAGTTAGAACCATTTGCCAGTAATGACAGTTAGATCCAAATACTGGAAAAGTAGTAATTCTAGAGAGAACAATATTGTGTGATCCAGCTCAAATAATTGGACCAGACTCCTTAACCAGGAAAATCCTGGACCCAGGACCCTTCTCTTGGTAATGATTTTCCAACAGAATGTATATATGTATTTCATTCCTTATATATTTGTAATGTCATCCATTTATAGTACTTAAAGGGAAAGTTCAGTCCCCTAATAGTGTCTGTTATGGTCTTGTCTAAAGGTATATATTCGATTTTACTTACCCGACCAAGCGCTCCCGCGACATTCGATTGATCCTGCCGGATTTTGCGATCGCATGTTGGTCGCATAGAAGAACAGGAGACGTGGTTCCGGCAGGATCGATCGAATGCTCGGTTGGGTAAGTGAAATTGTATATATGTATGGCCACCTTAAAGGGCAACTCCGCCCTCATAAGAACATCTCTTAGAAAGAACGGCCTCTTTAAAATATGTTGATATATCATAGTTAATCCTATGAATTCATTACTGTATGCCTGCTATGCTTCTGGATGCCTCATGGAAACTGAGCAATTTAGAAACCTGTACTGAGCCTGTACTGAGCCTGGGCATGCCCAGAAGAGGCAGACAGGGGATAAATCATTCAATCATTGGCTGTGATGTCAACTGTCAAATCCATAACTGACAGTTACTAACTGTAAGAACCAGGAAGCAGAAACAGGGGCAACAGGACATTGTGCAGGATTTCAGGTTAGACTTTCATAGTTCAGATTTCAAACTATTACCGTTTAGGGTTTTGGGGGTTGACTTACCTGTATGTAAGTTTTCATTTTGGGGCTGGACTTGCCCTTTAAGTATTTTTATCCGCCCAACTGCCAGTGAGTTTAAAGGGCATGTTCATTCCTCGAATGGAAAATATATAGGCAAATCACCCCCAAAACTTAAAACCATAATAGTTAGAAAGATGAGAGATGTAGAGCTAATCTGTAATGCTCTTCCCTTTATTCTGCCTCTCAAAATGTTTCCATCTCCTCTACAATCTCTCCGAGCTTTTTAAAAGGTATGTCCACCCCCCAAAAAACTTTTTATATTTCGTTGGCAACCTCCAAAAACCTCGACCTTGCGAGGTTTATAAATTCCAAGATGCTTCTAACAGTTCTTACCCAGCCTTCTTTGCCCGGCGTGCAACTGCTTCCTTCCGTGCATGGAAGCAATTAAAAGGGGCCGTACATTGCGTCTCAGCCAATCACAGGAGATGCTGCCAGCCCGGCCCCTTTTACTTGCTTTCGTGCACAGAAAAGGTACGGAAGCAAGCAGAAGTAAGCCAGGGGAAAGAAGGCTGGGTAAGTATTGTTAGCAGCATCTTTGGAATTTATAAACCTTGCGAGTTGCGAGGTTGAGATTTTGGGGGTTGCCAATGACTATGACTGATAGCTGCTGACAAGAATAACCAGGAAGCAGAAACAGAACACCAGGCAGTATTTCAGGTTAGTCTTTCATCTTGCCTTTTAAAAATAACTATTAAGAGCATTCTAATTAAAATGCCCATTGTAAGGCCTTAATGTGGCAGCTCACTCCTGACCACAAGGCAAAGCAAACTTTTTATCAATTTGAAGATTATATGTAGAATTAGGCCAAGGCCACACTTCAACGCACCAAATCGCGCACACAACCGCAAGCGCTATCGCATGCGATTGTGCACGTGGTTCTCGTGCATTTTGCACATATGATTTTTCCGTTATGGAAACGCATGTGTTAATGCACCAAAAATGGTGAACTCATGTGTTACCAAAACGCGAACGGGAATTTTCGTGTTCCCGCGATTTCCATTTTACTGAAAATCGTGAGCACAAAACGTGTGCGCAAACGCGCTAGTGTGGCCTAGCCCTTAGGGCCAGGCCACACCAGCACGATTTCTTGCTCTCTAACGATTGCACTTGTGATCCCTTATGCGTAAGATTTGCAGTGGGGATGGCTACATGTCCTGCACTGCGGTTCATTTTTGGAGAGCATTTTTTTGTCGTCCGTCACGGTGTGTACCCAGCCTTACTGGGCTATAATACGTAATATGAATAATTTAAACAATAATGTTACTTTCTGTTGAACTTTACCTTTAATGTCTGGTGGCACCTGCTGTAGAATATTATTCCCAATAATGTAAGTTTCCAACAAGTTGTTTGGATCACATTTCTTTATATTCCTTCATTTTTAAACAATTCTTATACGACCACCTGATCGCTGGATAACACAATAAAAAAACCTCCCCAGGCACCTTGAGAAGAAGTAGCTGTCGTTTGTGATAGAGATTTTAACACATACAATCCGTGATGCTTCACACTGGGCCACGTTCTAAATTGTTCACTCATGCGACTGGAGCTGAAAGCCAGTATGTGTCTTAAAAGCGATAATGCAGAGTTGACTCCCCTCCAATTTAAACTGGAAGATTGCTGTAAACTATATTTTGTTCCAAGGAAAGACTAAAACACTTTATTTTATCAATTTGTCACTGGTGTTACTGAGAGTACAGCACTAAACTGGTTTTGGGAAATTTTAATCATCCATATTTTAGGCTAAGGCCAGACAAGCATGGGAAAGGCGCGCGTGTTCTTATGCTTTGCCGTCCACTTGTGCTGCCATCTGCACAACGATGCTCTATCAGAGCACATGTGGTTTGCAAAAAAATGGTGATCGCACGTGCGACGAAAAGCGGATCGCGGTGCACCTATCGTGGCCAGATCTAGCTTGCGCTTTTATGGGGGATCGGAGTGCATGCTAGCGAGTGAGGTGATAAAATAGTAGGTTTGGAAGATAAAAAAAAAGTGTTAAACATTTCTAGTTCAGGCCTATAACAAAAAAAACACCATACTTCGAGGATAACTACTTCGAGGATAACTACTTCAAGGATAACTACTTCAAGGATAACTACTTCAAGGATAACTACTTCAAGGATAATGTTCAAAACACATTTTTTTGACTTGTAGCCTATAAAATACTGATTAAAGGGTATGTAAACTGCCCCAATTTAATCTAAATGAAATATATGTAAGTTGTACTCTCTGAGGTGTGTATATTGTTACATTACAGGTACGCGCGATGTATATGCCCGGCCGTTTTGGATGATAATCGTGCTGTGTATGGGAACTTTGTCGGCCAAAACGGCTGTTCGTTTGGGGCTTGTTGCAATTTAAAAACAATAGATTTTAGATACCCTTTAAAATGATGTATAGTATGTTTTGTGAGACCCATTATAATTGTCAATTTCTAGACTAGAATTAAAAGAAAAATGTGTTTTTAAAATTGCACGTACCAATCCAGTGTTCAGTAGACACTGTGACATCACAGCATACCAGTGACCTCATTTCCTACACTGTTATTCAGCCTTAAAAAATGGTTCCCATCATCCTGTTGGGTTACAGCAATGTAAAAGTATAGTCTATTACAAGGCCCATCATTCTCTGTGAGCATTTCTAACTATAGGATGCAATACTGGAGATTCCACACTGGATTACAGCTTCTAATGCTGATATACCTGCATCGTGTCTTGGTTATAGATAGTATGTGAGTTGGCATTTACTTCACAGGCTGAGAATGGAATTCCTGTTGTGTGTAAAGCCAAACTATAATCTTCCCTCTGTGAGAACACAAAGCCAGAGCCATCTCAGGGGCACGCGTCCAATAAAGAAACAAATGGGCCTATTTATGTATCAAAATCTGTTTTCATTTTCCCATCAACAACCTTAAATCATCGCCGACAGATGCCCAGATAACTTCCCCGCAGAGAGGTTCCTGTCTCACCTGGTACATCAAGCCAATTAGTAGCCAGACTTATTCTGTCAAGTCCTTTGACAAGCATAGAGCCCCTACATTTCCCTGTGTAATATAATGGGATCCTGGTTCAGCCAGTAATCAGGTACTGGATTCATTCTGGAAAAGGGGGGAGTTTGTCTACAAAGTCCCTCCATACACAATGTAGGTATATTTGAGCAAACCTGCATGCTCATGTCCTTTGCATCTGCATACTATTTCTCTGTGCATACAGCCAATCAAATATTAGACATTATTTTGATGGGGCTCCTGATCTTTTTTTTGTTGTTGTTATTTGTTTTTTTAATTGACTTGAGAAACAGGTTTTGTGAATAGCAGTGATGATTGGAATCATTGAGTGCAAAATGGTTTGATCTAGGTAGGTTGGCCAAATAGCCTCTTAGTTCTTAGAAACTTCTCTCTCCCTTAGTGAAGCAAATTGAGCATGCCTGAAATCCAGAAAAAAAGAGGAGGAGGAGTTAAGAAATAAATGCAGGTCCTGCTGTAAAATAATTTTACTGACTTCACTGAGATGTATCTTCGTATGAAAAAACAGGGAGGAAGATAACATTTTATACGACACTTTCTGGGCGTTAAAAAATAAAATGAATATTAACCTGGCGTTAAAAGAGTACAATTGACTTGTAATTTACATCTAGTGCTTGTTGGATCCTTTGTTGTGCACAGAACTACAGCTGAAAGGACAGGTTATTGGCTAATGAATAGCCAGTGCTAAAAATATTTATAGGAGTTTTTTCGTTAAAGTGGCACTGAGGCCTTTCCTTCTGGCTCAATGGAATGTGGATCAGTCAACACTGCACCTGAAGTAGAATAACTTAAAAAGCAACAAACTCTGTATTTATACTGCTCCACCTATAGGATGATTCCATAAGCACCACAAACGCCAAACACCCTTCCAGTTCCTGTGGCGGTCATGTAGTATGAGGTTATCATGTGCTTACGACAAAGAGATAACACATTGCAATTGATGGACTTGTTTGAAAGGGGGCAGGAAGGTAGGGTTGGTTATTCCTACCTCCTAATATTGTTTTGTTGAGGAGCACCAGCAGATACAGTTTTCATCTGCCAGGTTATTGCCCTGGACATTCCTGTATTAAAGATAGTGCTGAATCACTTGGGAAGCCTGGCAGAAGCAGGGTTTTTTTCATGTTGTCACCCCTCATAGAAATAATAATAGGAGGTAGAAAGTACCAATCCTTCCTCCTTGCCCCGGGTACTTTTTTGTTTTAATGTTTTTGAAAAAACTTTGACCATTCTGTAGTTCTCCTTTAAGATGGTAATAGTTGGACTTACCGGCATTGAGAACAATTCAATGAAAGTGAATTTCAGGTCTTTAACACAAAGCAAGTGGAAATAAATATGCGGCATTGGAATTGACATTGGCTTTTTATTGACCTAATATGTAACAAAATAAATACCAGTAATAGGCTAGTGCCCTACATCACCCATTAACCCATAATGCAATCTGTCTACATAACACTATATATAGGGCAATGGGACAAAATAGCAAAAAATAGGAAAGTAGCAATGATTTCTGGGTAAATGTGTCAAAACCACTTGCTCTGAAGGATTAAGACAGAAACGCGGTATTGCTTAAATACTGATATCCCAAGATGGATAAACGTAAACCGATGTAAACCAGGAATTTCTAGTTGGCAGCTCTCCAGCTATTGTTCGGTTATGACTTTCGGGCCCTTTTCTCTTGGGCTTTAAGGGAAACTATACTTTAAATATTTACTTTCATAAATAGAAAGTACCCTAGGCAGGTAGGTACAATTCAGTATTCCTACCCCACAAATATCTGCATCTGGCCCATTGGGAGAGTTCGGTTTACCTCTACCTGGTCTGGGTCCCAGACACTCTAGTAGACCTGAAGCAGGGAGATGGCCTGGCAGATGTGAATCTGAGCTCCCTGTAGTGAAGTTCGGTGTGCTGCCAACCTGCTAATACAGAAAACTGGAGGCAATGTTCAGTCCTACCTCCCTGCCTAAGGTACTTTTAATTAATACAGTTTTATTTTTTAAAGTATTACCAATACTATAGTTGTCCTTTAAAGAATCTATTAGTTAGGGTAGTATGAAGGCAAAAGTAGAAACCGGTATTGACTAGGTTACATGGAATTATTTTCAGCCGCAATCCCAGCATGCTTAGTGCTTCAATCCCCCCGTGAGTACTCTTTATTGCTAGTGCGCTTGTCTCTCATTCACTAGTGCCATTTCATTTTTAAATACTGGGGATTCTTTTGTTTGTTTGTTTTTTGTGCGTTTCTGAGACGGAATTTGTAAAACTCTTAATTGTCTCCCTGACATTTATAAAAATGACGGTTTCTCCACAACTTATCTTATTCTCATTTTTATTGTGTGATTTGGTGGAAAATGAATTCGATTTTATTGTGACAGCTACTTAACTGCTTTTCAGAGAAGTGTCCTGGCACCCCCTAGTGTCAGGAACACAGAACAACACACATTAATGAAAATAAATCCATCAGCCTAAGCTATCGATAGTTCTATTTCTCGTGATGTACAATAGGCCAAGTTGCAAGGGGATTAAGTACGAGTTTGCTAATCATTTCCCCTAATTCTGACATTAATTTATTCAGTGGTTCACATCATCTTGGCCTTGAAGGTCTTCATCAATGTTAAAGAGAAGAAGGGGGAAAAGACAGACATAGATGTAAATTAAATATGAATATTTCATGCAGCGGTGACTTATCATGGAGAGGTCTGACAGCTCAACTATAGGTTACATATGGAGGATGTTAAACACCTGAATAAGATTATATATTGGTAAAGATCCCACCAATGATACTACACCCAGTGCATTCTTTTTGGGGGCCTTAATGGGCACGTTGAAAGAGGAGATGTCTCAATTTGCTTGCACTGAAAACCTCAATGTTGCCCTAGGACTTTGCTAGAAAGACTTGTTTAACCTAGACCATAATGAATATGGAAATGAAGACACCACAGTTCTCTGATAGGGGAACGTTAACATTTCTTTATTCCTTAAAAACCTTTCCGAGTTTCCAGTACTTGAAGCCAGATGGTTCCATTCCCAGTAGATGTTCTCATAGTGAGACAGAGAACAATGGCTGCTAAAGTACAAGACTAAAAAAATAAGAAGAGTTCTGTAATTACAATAGTCATGTTCAATAGTTTATATGCATAATTATGATGGATCCTTTAGATAATTAAAAAAAAGTAAATTACGGAAAATAGTAAATAGAACATGAAAGGATTATTTTTTTTAAAGTTGATTTCCAGATTTCCCATACTTTCTGGCCAAGGCCATTTTGTTAGATCCCAACAAACAAGCTGCCTTTGTAGCTTTAATAACTTTCACAACCGGAAACCTTGCTGTAACTTCTGACCCATCACATCTTATGTCCATCTAGTCCAACCTTTATAGCCTACTCAATAATCACATCTTACATCCATCTAGTCCAACCTTTATAGCCTACTCATTAATCACATCTTACATCCATCTAGTCCAACCTTTATAGCCTACTCAATAATCACATCCTACGTCCATCTAGTACAACCTTTATAGCCTACTTATTAATCACATCCTACGTCCATTTCGTCCAACCTTTATAGCCTACTCATTAACCGTTCCTAACAGTTGATCAAGAGGAAGGCAAAAAAAACTGACTGGGAAACTATATGTAAATTATATGTAATACCAGTAATTCTCAATATGTTTTATTTTTGGAAACTTATCCAGACCACTTTTTGTGCTATTCAATGAACTTGCCATTACCACATCTGTTGGAAGACAGTTGTACTGTTTTTGAAGATAAAACTTCCTTTCTTTTAATCTTAAAAGATGTCCAAGAGTCCTCTGAAAATATCTATTGGTCATATTGTCCCATTGGACATATATTTATATAAAGTGATTATATCCCTGCACAATCATTGCTTCTCCAATGTAAACAGCCCTAACTTGTCTGTATAGTCAAGTTCCTTCATTCCCCCAGGGCACATCTAGACCTTTTGTAACCTGAAGCAAACTTTTTAAAGATGCCCTCTATATCTTCTTGTGGGTTGGTGCACTGACCTAGAAATGGCTGGTGAACTAGAGCGCTGACCTAGCAGTGGCTGGTGAACTGGATGGCTGACATATATGCTCCATGGAGGGTAGTAATATATGTGCCCCTGAACAGAGACTTTTAAATATGTTACCCACCATGACTGGCACATATTAGTTGCCCACAGTGACTGCCACATACTAGTTGCCCACAGTGACTGCCACATATATTCAATATATTCAATGCTATTCCAGAATCTAAATATTTTACTCACCGCTTTATAAAAACCAAGCAAGTTAGTCTGATCAGATCTATGTATATAAATCAATGCTGATTACTACTTATACTATCAGTCCTGGAAGTAAGGCTGGGTATACACAAGGCGATTTTTTTGGGCAAACCGACTGATATTTTTGTATATTGGCGTCCAATGTCTATTGCTTGTTTGCCTGGGAGGTCAGACGCGGTGGTAATTCACAGCTGATGCGGTTTCCTAGGGACTGCGCGATTGGTCACAGCAAAGTGTTGGGTGCCGCGATTTTCGCTGCGGCCGACGGTGATTTGTACCGGCCCATCAGTCTCGCTGGTGGCGAACAGTAAGGGCAAAAAAAACACCTGTCCAGTCTGTCAGAAAATAAGCATTAGCATGTACCTCTCCTTTAATACTAATATCAGATTTGTATTGTAATATTAGTGACATACATTAAATATCCGTGTTACTAATATTTTGTTAATAAATATCAGTGTTGTCCGGTAATATTGTGCAGAGCTGTTTATGCTGTTGTAATTTATATCATATCTATGTATCTTTCCCATCTTTAATATCCCTTCATTGTCATACCAAGTTTATCAGAAACTATACACAGAATACAGGAGCCTTTTCTAGCCATTGTGCATCACGTTTAATAAACCTTGTTGAACGCAGTAGGGGGGAGATTAAATAATTTCTTCCCTAATATTTTCTTTAGGGGAACAGTAAAGGGTAATAACGTTGGTTTTATTGGATTGCGCATTACAAGTCTTGTCTCAGTAGACCAAACAAAACTAGGTTGTGCTGCAGTTTGCTGCCATCTTGTGGCTGTCTACCAAGTGACAGAAAGTGCATGTGGATATTGCCTCAGTACTATGGCTGAGAAAGGCTGAATGAAAAACATGCAGTTTGTTACAGACAAGATGTATGTTATGTGCTAATCCCATCATTCTTTTTAGCATGGTGATAAAGGACTTAAAGGACGTAGAGATAGTTTGTAGATGTAGATGGGACATGAATATGATTGTCACTATTTGCTTTGCTGATTGCATTTAATATCATGATAATTTCAGTTGATGAATGTGTTAGCTATCATTGTAATCATTATTCTGTGTTATTCTATGATTGTATAATACACCTTGCCAATGCCTAGTATAAATGGATCCATTTATGTTAATAATCACATTATGTACCTGGGCCATGACTGTCATTTGAATAATTTATCTGTTTATGTTAATGATTGTGTTACACATAACTGGACCATGCCTGTCATTTGAATAATTTATCTGTTTATGTTAATGATTGTGAGGAAGTTACCAGCCAGTTTCAATGAGGCCCAGCTGATCACTTTCAGTATGCTGGTGTTCTGCAGTGTTTGGGTGTCCTTCATCCCAGCCTACCTCTGGGAAACTGTAACACCTTAATATAACATACCAAAATCAATACTTTATATGGATAAAGAATAAATTAAAAACACTATTTAGCCTCATTTTTTAGTTTTAGTTTTTTATCCGAAATAATAAAAATAAATCAAACAATTTCTTGACATTTGCTTATTATATTAATACAGTAATAAAAAAAGACAACAGTTTGTGTGCACAGTCCACTAAGATTTTTAAAGTGTAGGTTAACTGCCCAATTCAAACTTTTAAAAGCTTCATATTATTATTACTATTATTATTGATTTACATAGTGCCAACATCTTCCGTGGTGCTTTACAATTACATAGTCATACATTACATACAGTGTAATACATGTTATACAAAGTCATACATGTTACATACACAAGTGTGTAATATCATAAATGTAGAATTTCCCCCATCCCCCAATAGGTCTCTCTTTTCCAGATCCGTCCATCCATTTTGGACACACCCTTGGACACATCTGCCAGGACTTTGTATGTTCCCCCCATGCTTGCGTGGGTTTCCTCCGGGCACTCCGGTTTCCCCCACAATGTATGTGTCAAAATAATGTTCTTAGATTGTAAGCTCTTTAGGGCAGGGCCTGATGTGTATGTATACATGTAATTGTAAGTGCCACAAAAGATGTTGGTGCTATATAAATCCACAAAAATAATAATTTCCCTGATTCAGAGGGAGGAATTCACAGGTATAGTCACACCCTCTCATTGATATGAATTACCATGACCCTGGTCCTCCCTACAAAGTGAATTACCAGTTCCGGAAAGTGTTCCCCAATTATGAGATGGTGTGATAATATATATATATATACCCACTAACAATTTAAGCATGTTATAGAACAAAAATATGCAAACAAATGCAAAATCATAATTTTTTTGTGTGCTATGCTGTTTAGGAAAAGGACTTCTCTATTGCCCCAGCAGGAGCGTATCAACAGGGTCCAAGGCCCTCCTGCAGGCTTGCAGGCCAGGCCACTGACACCCCCCTGCTCTGGTCCAATTGGCTGTTTTAAAACAGCTGATCACACATCCACAGTAAAGATACGCATGACCAGCTGTTTAAAAGACCTTTCTAAGCACATACAGGGTTATTCAGTGAAAGTTCTTATCGTTAAAAATGGTGCTAATTTTGCCCTAACCAATCAGATGTTAAATAAGATCTGATTGGTTGGGGCAAATTTAGCACCATTTTAAACAATAAGAACTTTTATTGAATCTCCCTGATAGGTTTCTTCCTCAGGCATGATACAATACTGAATCTTGTGAAGCACTCTATTTATACATACTAGAACAAAAACTTTCTGACATTATACATGTTATATTCTGTCTTTAATGCAGTGAGCCTTGTAGTGTTCAGTAAACAGGAACAGACAACTAAAACATCAGTACTTTATTAAGCAAGGGTATAGCATTAGTTTAAGGCTGGGTACACACGGAGGGACTTTTTGTTCCGATTGAGCGCTCGTTATGAGCAAGCTGGGACAAATGTCCATCGGTTGTGGCAAATTCGGCTGAATTTGTGAGCGATCGATCGTGCGGCCCCATAGGGAACCGCACAATAGATTGGAATTTTCCGCCATGCCCGAATGATGGATGTCGGTCGTGGCCACACACCACACCAGCTGATATTTTTGGCTGATCGACCGAAAGTGCCGTGAATCGGTCTGTCAGCCGAAAATATTGGCTGGTGTGTACCCAGCTTTAGGACTTTAAAAATGGAGCTCTGCTATGCTATAAGTATTAACTTAAAAAAAAAAAAAAACTAGTACAGATAGACAGGACAGGAGCAACACAGCGCCCTCTACTGTAAACTACAATACAGATGTCAAATTTTGCCCCCATGTCTTGCAATGGCTGTTGTAAAAAAAGTTATGCTGATGGCATCCTACTATACATTATAAACCCACACATCTCACTCCCGTCAATCGTTCTTGAACTAAACACATACGGCAAACTCAGCAACTTTAAAGTGAACTTCCATAAATAAGAATGTCTCAATATATCCCTACCGACCAGATTCTACTACAATCTAATTTCCCCTTTAAATGGCAACCTTCCATGGCAACATCACATACCTAGGGACCAAGATCCTAAAAGATTTATCAAATTTATATGTACTAAATGATAAACCTCTTATGGAGCGACTGTCCTCTGACCTGTGTGCCTTACGAGCTAAATCCTACTCATAGTTTGCAAAAATCAATATCATACGCATGGATGTCCTTCCAAAGTTCTTATACATCTTTCAAACCATCCCAATTCTTCCTCCCAAACGCTTCTTTTATTCTACACGACAAATGATGTTAAAATTCATATGGGCAGGAACCTCTCAGAGTAAAATACTCAACATTAACTCACAACAAAAACTCAGGTGGTCCAATTATACCACCTAGCAACCCACATTCTGGACTGGGAACATAATCAACACACAAAAATATGGGTAATGAGGGAATATGCCAACATTTACCATTACCTGCATATTCTTCCTTGGATAAAGAACAACAACAGACCACACAGCATTTCAACAAGCTTCTTAATACCTTCAATCCTGAAAAAATGGGACACGCTTTATAAAAAGCACCACCTTACCAACCGTCCTGGATTACAAACTCCCATATGTCATAATCATGAGTTCCCACCAGGGACTCACTATATCAATTTTTTTAAATGGACCATGTCAGACACTCCTACTATCCAAGAAAGTATGGATAACAAACAAATAAAACCTTTAGCCTAAATTATCTCAAAAAGAGAATTTACAAAAAATGTAGCCAATTTTGCCCCAACCAATCAGATGTTAACTTTCAAATGTTAAATAAGATCTGATTGGTTGGGGCAAAATTAGCACCGTATTCAACAATAAGAACTTTTATTGAATCTCCCTGAGAATCTGTGTCAGAAAGTCTTTGTTCTAGTATGTATAAAACCGAGTGCTTCACAAGATTCAGTATTGTATCAGGCTTGAGGAAGAAGCCTAAGCTTTCATTTTCAATCATTTTAAATCATTTTAGTTAGCCAATAAAAGGTATTTTTTTTAAATCCAAGATGTCTTCAAAAATGCTATTGGAAAGTCATTTTTGGAACTTCAACAGGTTACGCAGAACCACTATAGGAATGAAATTCTTCAGTTTCAATTATCTCTAGTGATGTGCAGGTTTAACATAGAAACAAAGCAAATTGAGTTAATATTTTTGAACCACATTATATATTTTGGTGGGAAGAAGTGTATTGCTGTGTTTGCTTTGGGGCCCTATATATTTATGCTGTAAGTTACAGTGCCCCAGACATACACCCCTCATACAAAAACCTTATTATCTCAACAGTTAATAACAAAGTCCTATAAGCATTTGATTAAAGGGGAACAAAAGCTGGCCGGAAATAAATTGCAAGATAACAGGCAGCTTTCAAAGTCTTATCAGGGTCTTCTATGTTGGTGTGGAGAAATCTGTATAGAAAATATGTGCATATAATGCACAATGTTATTCAAATGCAAAATGTTATTCAAGTGCTGTTGTGAAAAATGGTGTAATTTCCTATAAATTTAAAGGGTAACTCCAGCCCCAACATAACTAAAACCAAAAACCCACTTTCATTATAAGCTTACCTTTGTCTGATGCTGAGTTATATCTACTTACAAACAGCCAATCCTTAGACGTGTCCTCCTTTTTCCCCGGGTAATAAGTGTGCTTGTAACCAGCTTGCAACAGGAGCAGAGGAAGCGGGACTTCCGACGAGTGATCTTGTGTTTGTAAGTAGCTAACTCAATGTGGGAGAAAGCAGAGTAACCCTTACCACAAAAGGAGCTCCACTTACAAAGTCTTCAGCAAATGCCCAAAATCCAAGTAAAGACTGGGCATCATGCTAATCGGCACCAATCAACCTCCTACCCTACGGTATTTTGGATGGTTTTTACTGCTGATGGTGCTTTTACGATTGCTTATAAAGGAAAGATTTTATTCGCATCCAAGATGTCCGTTCTTTACTTGGACTGTATCAGGCAGTAACTGCTTTATGGCCCCTCCCCAAGTCCCTGTCATGGACATTCTCCAATATCTAACATAGGCATATTATTATAAAAGGTAGAACTGGAGAGTTGGCAGTTGCAGCGCGAGAAAAGTGTTAATTTAACTTAGTTAAAAATACTCATTTTCACTGTATTTTGGCTCTGGCACACAATACTCAACTAACTTTTCATTATAGTAATATTATCAGTACAGGGGAAGGATGAACAAGCTCAGTTGGAATAAATCTTCATTTTGATTGAATTTCCAGGACACCTCAGGGGTGTGTGCTAGGTCTGGTATTTTTATTCAATCTATAAATGACCTAGTGTTCAGAGTACGAGTTGAGAGTACGATCTCAATTATTAAATCTAGTCATTAGGAGTAATTAGCTTTGAGACACATTACAAAGTTAACTTGTTTCTATGAAAGCTTATAAACTAACTACTAATTAGATTTGCTATATGTGTGTTTGGTTTTATTTTAATTTACTGATTAATGTATATGATGTAAATCTGTAGAGATTCCAGGAGAGTTTTGCACAAAAGTGCAAATTGATGGTGACCATCAATTTGTTTCTTAATGTATTAAAAAAATATTTAAAATATTTATTTCAAAACGAACCAATTCAGCACATCTAGCTACCTAAATATCTGCAGTAACTAGTCATACGTTATCTAACTGCTGTAAACCAGTAGAAATTAACTAAACTAGTTTCATTCCGACAGTTGTTCCACAGAAAAGATTGTATTTCTGAATATCTGATTGAATCAGTTTTTGTCTTATTTCCTATAGCATTTTCAATGTTTCAATCGTAAGTTTCGATTCCTCGATAAACATTTAAGATTTTCCAACAGAAATTTTCGATTTCTCGATAAACATTTAAGATTTTCCAACAGAAATTTTAGATTTCTCGATAGACATTTACGATTTTCCGATAGACTTTTTTGATTTTCCGTTAGCCATTTTGATTTTCAAATGGAATTTTTGAAAAAGACTGTTCTGAATTGAAACCATGTTTGTTTGGAAACCAGGATTCATCATTATAACCCAGTAAAAAGCTAACTTCTGGTTGTTCGGTGCAAAATAATAGCATGGGCAAACTTTAGTTCTTACTCCCTGGAGTGAGTTCAAGGGTTGAATTTACAATAAGTCAACATCATTAGGGAGATTCAATAAAAGTTCTTATTGTTAAAAATGGTGCTTATTTTGCCCCAACCAATCAGATCTTATTTAAAGGATAAGAGCACTGAAAAATCAAGTTATGTTCATTTGGAAGCTGCAGCTTTAAAAATACCGTTGCACGTGCACGGAACTCACAGGCATTACTGTTTGAGGCTCAAGCAGGAGAGCTGGGAAACTGTAACACCTTAATATAACATACCAAAATCAATACTTTATATGGATAAAGAATAAATTAAAAACACTATTTAGCCTCATTTTTTAGTTTTAGTTTTTTATCCGAAATAATAAAAATAAATCAAACAATTTCTTGACATTTGCCTATTATATTAATACAGTAATAAAAAAAGACAACAGTTTGTGTGCACAGTCCACTAAGATTTTTAAAGTGTAGGTTAACTGCCCAATTCAAACTTTTAAAAGCTTCATATTATTATTACTATTATTATTGATTTACATAGTGCCAACATCTTCCGTGGTGCTTTACAATTACATAGTCATACATTACATACAGTGTAATACATGTTATACAAAGTCATACATGTTACATACACAAGTGTGTAATATCATAAATGTAGAATTTCCCCCATCCCCCAATAGGTCTCTCTTTTCCAGATCCGTCCATCCATTTTGGACACACCCTTGGACACATCTGCCAGGACTTTGTATGTTCCCCCCATGCTTGCGTGGGTTTCCTCCGGGCACTCCGGTTTCCCCCACAATGTATGTGTCAAAATAATGTTCTTAGATTGTAAGCTCTTTAGGGCAGGGCCTGATGTGTATGTATACATGTAATTGTAAGTGCCACAAAAGATGTTGGTGCTATATAAATCCACAAAAATAATAATTTCCCTGATTCAGAGGGAGGAATTCACAGGTATAGTCACACCCTCTCATTGATATGAATTACCATGACCCTGGTCCTCCCTACAAAGTGAATTACCAGTTCCGGAAAGTGTTCCCCAATTATGAGATGGTGTGATAATATATATATATATATATACCCACTAACAATTTAAGCATGTTATAGAACAAAAATATGCAAACAAATGCAAAATCGTAAATTTTTTGTGTACTATGCTGTTTAGTACACAATATTGCCCCAGCAGGAGCGTATCAACAGGGTCCAAGGCCCTCCTGCAGGCTTGCAGGCCAGGCCACTGACACCCCCCTGCTCTGGTCCAATTGGCTGTTTTAAAACAGCTGATCACACATCCACAGTAAAGATACGCATGACCAGCTGTTTAAAAGACCTTTCTAAGCACATACAGGGTTATTCAGTGAAAGTTCTTATCGTTAAAAATGGTGCTAATTTTGCCCTAACCAATCAGATGTTAGCTTACAAATGTTAAATAAGATCTGATTGGTTGGGACAAATTTAGCACCATTTTAAACAGTAAGAACTTTTATTGAATCTCCCTGATAGGTTTCTTCCTCAGGCATGATACAATACTGAATCTTGTTAAGCACTCTATTTATACATACTAGAACAAAAACTTTCTGACATTATACACGTTATATTCTGTCTTTAATGCAGTGAGCCTTGTAGTGTTCAGTATACAGGAACAGACAACTAAAACATCAGTACTTTATTAAGCAAGGGTATAGCATTAGTTTAAGGCTGCGTACACATGGAGGGACTTTTTGTTCCGATTGAGCGCTCGTTATGAGCGAGCTGGGACAAATGTCCATCGGTTGCGGCAAATTCGGCTGAATTTGTGAGCGATCGATCGTGCGGCCCCATAGGGAACCGCACAATAGATTGGAATTTTCCGCCATGCCCGAATGATTGATGTCGGTCGTGGCCGCACACCACACCAGCTGATATTTTCGGCTGATCGACCGAAAGTGCCATGAATCGGTCTGTCAGCCGAAAATATTGGCTGGTGTGTACCCAGCCTTAGGACTTTAAAAATGGAGCTCTGCTATGCTATAAGTATTAACTTAAAAAAAAAAAAAAACTAGTACAGATAGACAGGACAGGAGCAACACAGCGCCCTCTACTGTAAACTACAATACAGATGTCAAATTTTGCCCCCATGTCTTGCAATGGCTGTTGTAAAAAAAACAGTTATGCTGATGGATCCTACTATACATTATAAACCCACACATCTCACTCCTGTCAATCATTCTTGAACTAAACACATGCGGCAAACTCAGCAACTTTAAAGTGAACTTCCATAAATAAGAATGTCTCAATATATCCCTACCGACCAGATTCTACTACAATCTAATTTCCCCTTTAAATGGCAACCTTCCATGGCAACATCACATACCTAGGGACCAAGATCCTAAAAGATTTATTAAATTTATATGTACTAAATGATAAACCTCTTATGGAGCGACTGTCCTCTGACCTGTGTGCCTTATGAGCTAAATCCTACTCATAGTTTGCAAAAATCAATATCATACGCATGGATGTCCTTCCAAAGTTCTTATACATCTTTCAAACCATCCCAATTCTTCCTCCCAAACGCTTCTTTTATTCTACACGACAAATGATGTTAAAATTCATATGGGCAGGAACCTCTCAGAGTAAAATACTCAACATTAACTCACAACAAAAACTCAGGTGGTCCAATTATACCACCTAGCAACCCACATTCTGGACTGGGAACATAATCAACACACAAAAATATGGGTAATGAGGGAATATGCCAACATTTACCATTTCCTGCATATTCTTTCTTGGATAAAGAACAACAACAGACCACACAGCATTTCAACAAGCTTCTTAATACCTTCAATCCTGAAAAAACGGGACACGCTTTATAAAAAGCACCACCTTACCAACCGTACTGGATTACAAACTCCCATATGTCATAATCATGAGTTCCCACCAGGGACTCACTATATCAATTTTTTTAAATGGACCATGTCAGACACTCCTACTATCCAAGAAAGTATGGATAACAAACAAATAAAACCTTTAGCCTAAATTATCTCAAAAAGAGAATTTACAAAAAATGTAGCCAATTTTGCCCCAACCAATCAGATGTTAACTTTCAAATGTTAAATAAGATCTGATTGGTTGGGGCAAAATTAGCACCGTATTCAACAATAAGAACTTTTATTGAATCTCCCTGAGAATCTGTGTCAGAAAGTCTTTGTTCTAGTATGTATAAAACCGAGTGCTTCACAAGATTCAGTATTGTATCAGGCTTGAGGAAGAAGCCTAAGCTTTCATTTTCAATCATTTTAAATCATTTTAGTTAGCCAATAAAAGGTATTTTTTTTAAATCCAAGATGTCTTCAAAAATGCTATTGGAAAGTCATTTTTGGAACTTCAACAGGTTACGCAGAACCACTATAGGAATGAAATTCTTCAGTTTCAATTATCTCTAGTGATGTGCAGGTTTAACATAGAAACAAAGCAAATTGAGTTAATATTTTTGAACCACATTATATATTTTGGTGGGAAGAAGTGTATTGCTGTGTTTGCTTTGGGGCCCTATATATTTATGCTGTAAGTTACAGTGCCCCAGACATACACCCCTCATACAGAAACCTTATTATCTCAACAGTTAATAACAAAGTCCTATAAGCATTTGATTAAAGGGGAACAAAAGCTGGCCGGAAATAAATTGCAAGATAACAGGCAGCTTTCAAAGTCTTATCAGGGTCTTCTATGTTGGTGTGGAGAAATCTGTATAGAAAATATGTGCATATAATGCACAATGTTATTCAAATGCAAAATGTTATTCAAGTGCTGTTGTGAAAAATGGTGTAATTTCCTATAAATTTAAAGGGTAACTCCAGCCCCAACATAACTAAAACCAAAAACCCACTTTCATTATAAGCTTACCTTTGTCTGATGCTGAGTTATATCTACTTACAAACAGCCAATCCTTAGACGTGTCCTCCTTTTTCCCCGGGTAATAAGTGTGCTTGTAACCAGCTTGCAACAGGAGCAGAGGAAGCGGGACTTCCGACGAGGGATCTTGTGTTTGTAAGTAGCTAACTCAATGTGGGAGAAAGCAGAGTAACCCTTACCACAAAAGGAGCTCCACTTACAAAGTCTTCAGCAAATGCCCAAAATCCAAGTAAAGACTGGGCATCATGCTAATCGGCACCAATCAACCTCCTACCCTACGGTATTTTGGATGGTTTTTACTGCTGATGGTGCTTTTACGATTGCTTATAAAGGAAAGATTTTATTCGCATCCAAGATGTCCGTTCTTTACTTGGACTGTATCAGGCAGTAACTGCTTTATGGCCCCTCCCCAAGTCCCTGTCATGGACATTCTCCAATATCTAACATAGGCATATTATTATAAAAGGTAGAACTGGAGAGTTGGCAGTTGCAGCGCGAGAAAAGTGTTAATTTAACTTAGTTAAAAATACTCATTTTCACTGTATTTTGGCTCTGGCACACAATACTCAACTAACTTTTCATTATAGTAATATTATCAGTACAGGGGAAGGATGAACAAGCTCAGTTGGAATAAATCTTCATTTTGATTGAATTTCCAGGACACCTCAGGGGTGTGTGCTAGGTCTGGTATTTTTATTCAATCTATAAATGACCTAGTGTTCAGAGTACGAGTTGAGAGTACGATCTCAATTATTAAATCTAGTCATTAGGAGTAATTAGCTTTGAGACACATTACAAAGTTAACTTGTTTCTATGAAAGCTTATAAACTAACTACTAATTAGATTTGCTATATGTGTGTTTGGTTTTATTTTAATTTACTGATTAATGTACATGATGTAAATCTGTAGAGATTCCAGGAGAGTTTTGCACAAAAGTGCAAATTGATGGTGACCATCAATTTGTTTCTTAATGTATTAAAAAAATATTTAAAATATTTATTTCAAAACGAACCAATTCAGCACATCTAGCTACCTAAATATCTGCAGTAACTAGTCATACGTTATCTAACTGCTGTAAACCAGTAGAAATTAACTAAACTAGTTTCATTCCGACAGTTGTTCCACAGAAAAGATTGTATTTCTGAATATCTGATTGAATCAGTTTTTGTCTTATTTCCTATAGCATTTTCAATGTTTCAATCGTAAGTTTCGATTCCTCGATAAACATTTAAGATTTTCCAACAGAAATTTTCGATTTCTCGATAAACATTTAAGATTTTCCAACAGAAATTTTAGATTTCTCGATAGACATTTACGATTTTCCGATAGACTTTTTTGATTTTCCGTTAGCCATTTTGATTTTCAAATGGAATTTTTGAAAAAGACTGTTCTGAATTGAAACCATGTTTGTTTGGAAACCAGGATTCATCATTATAACCCAGTAAAAAGCTAACTTCTGGTTGTTCGGTGCAAAATAATAGCATGGGCAAACTTTAGTTCTTACTCCCTGGAGTGAGTTCAAGGGTTGAATTTACAATAAGTCAACATCATTAGGGAGATTCAATAAAAGTTCTTATTGTTAAAAATGGTGCTTATTTTGCCCCAACCAATCAGATCTTATTTAAAGGATAAGAGCACTGAAAAATCAAGTTATGTTCATTTGGAAGCTGCAGCTTTAAAAATACCGTTGCACGTGCACGGAACTCACAGGCATTACTGTTTGAGGCTCAAGCAGGAGAGGTGAACGGAACTCACAGGCATTACTGTTTGAGGCTCAAGCAGGAGAGTGCACGGAACTCACAGGCATTACTGTTTGAGGCTCAGCGGAGAGTGCAGGAACTCACAGGATTACGTTTGAGGCTCAGCAGGAGAGTGCACGGAACTCACAGGCATTACTGTTTGAGGTCAAGCAGGAGAGTGCACGGAACTCACAGGCATTACTGTTTGAGGCTCAAGCATGGAGAGTGCACGGAACTCACAGGCATACTGTTTGAGGCTCAAGCAGGGGAGGAGAGTGCACGGAACTCACAGGCATTACTGTTGAGGCTCAAGCAGGGAGAGTGCACGGAACTCACAGGCGATTACTGTTGAGGCTCAAGCAGGAGAGTGCACGGAAATCACAGGCATTACTGTTTGAGGCTCAAGCAGGAGAGTGTACAAAACTCACAAGCATTACTGTTTGAGGCTCAAGCAGGAGAAAGCAGAGGAATTCCCAGAGGGGCGGAGCTTAACATTCAGAAAACCAGTAACAAGATGTCAGCAACTTTTAAGGCCCAAAGCTAGGCTCTGGAGGGGCATAGGTAAATAAAAAATATGGCAACGGTATTTTTAAAGCTGCAGCTTCCAAATCAACATAACTTGATTTTACAGTGCACTTATCCTTTAACATTTGAAAGCTAGTATGTGATTGGTTTGGGCAAAATTAGCACCATTTGTAACAATAAGAACTTTTATTGAATCTCCCTGCATGTGTTTAAATAACTAAATTACTAGAAAATGCCTTTAATCGTGTGGCAAGGTATAATGGAAGCTGTAGTCCAACTAGTAAGTATTAATCCATATTGAAGTGACATATTCATTGCTGATGTTAAGGATGCACATACACAGCAGAAGGACCCCAGAAACCCCACCACAAGACTTGAGTATATTAAACACTCAATACATTTTTGAACTCAGCATAATATAGAAACAAAAGTGGGATATTTTGAAAGGTAAGACAATTGCTTTTGATTTAAAAGAGAGATGTTTTTCATTGCAGTTCCCCTTTGTAATAATTAATCACAAATACAAAAATGAAAGCCACAGATCAATACTAGATAATCAGTACTGATCATCATCACGCACCCGTGGCCTGCTCGGAAAAAGATGCAGAAAATACATTCCAGAAAGTGATTTTTCTGTTTGGGTTTTAATATAGAAAATGGGCATTTATGCCTATATTCCAAGTTCTAAATTTAAAAAGAAAATGAAAGTCAGACACATAAAAAAAGCACTAAACATAATATTTTTTCAGAGACAGAGACAGAATCATATTTTTAGGAATTGTAAGACTCGTAAACCAGTACCAAATTCAAAACCAATACCAAAGTGTTAAAAACGATAAAATATTAGCATATTACATTATTAATTGGTTGCTTGTTAAGCAATAAATTAGACCCTTTTTTAGTGAAGCCACATATATAGGTAACTTAGTATTGAATGTTTTATAATGACATCCATCCATCTAGACCAACCCATAATGTTTGTCTAAGTTACATAGTAACATAGTATTGGGGGTTGAGATATTAGTCCTTCATTTTTTCCCCCCTACCCATGAACCCTATTTAACAGTTGATCCAGAGGAGAGCAAAATAAAATCCTGGATCAACAAGAAGTATATTTAATAATTTCAGCCACTTTCTAGTTAATTTGGAATTTTAGAAACATATCCAACCCCTACTTGAAGCTATCTTACCAAATGTGCAGGAAGACAGTTCCACGGTTTAACTATTGAGTAGTTTTACCCTTCATTAACTTGGAATTCTTGCCATCTCTTCTGTCTCCAAAAGGAACATAACCAAAGCAAGTGCCATTAAAGGGGCCCATGCACACAACAACTCCAATTGTACAATCATGGTATTATTGGTATTGGTTGGGGGGGATTCTATTATGTCCTATAAAAATTTAGTGTATTAGACTTGGCACAGTTAATTTTTAAACAAAGTCAATTTATACTCAATAATGGTTTTATATTAGAGTTCCTCATCATCATATAAGTATAATTTCACATTGGAAATTTAGTTTTGTTAGGTAATAAATAACGCTATCGTAAAGTTTCTACATTGACACAATCATTTTCCCCAAAACTAGACTTTAGCAATATCTCTATTTCCTTTCTTTACATCTTATGTGTACATCTGTACAAAACAAACTTACAGTAATTGCTCTATCGGTCTGTCCTATGAAGATTAACTGAATTGAATCTTAACTGGTCTAGCTAGAATTAGATGGTGAGTAATTAAACATAAATAACTGGATGGTACAATTATCTGTAGGCCAGAGATCTGTCTAGTTAAAGAAACCAGAAATTATGGTTACTATAGTTCTCAGGTTAGAGAGAGGAGAATGTTCAGGATCTGTTATATAAACAGAGGGTTGTGATAGTCCATGTTCCTATTACCGCCCAGAGTTCAGGCTAAACTGTGAGAGATTTGTTGATATTTCTACTAGATATTCTGAATTGGACAAGGGATGGAAAATAGAACTTGAGTTTCCATTCGATCTGAACTGGAAGTCAATGTCTATTTCTGGATTTGCACATTGAATAAACTGACCTGATGTAACAATCACAATGCAGATCCCAATGATCTTTATTCTGCTATTAACCTACAGTTTCATTAACTGTAAAAACTATTTCAATGCTTTCCCCTTCTGGGGTCTTTTACTGGGCAGGAAACCTTCTCTCTTATTGGCCTTGATCTTACTTTTCACCCCAGTCGCTGAGTTTGATCCTCGTTGCACATTGCAAAAAAACTTTTTTGATTCCATTTCTTACCAGGCTGGAGATATTTTATTAGGAGGAGTAATGAAAAAGAGCAGTCCGGTAAAAATATTAACCGAGTTCCGTGAAGACCCTTTTACTTTAGTATATACAAGGTATGTGAATTTTTAGTTGTTTGATTTTAAAGTATTGAAACAAAACAGAACATGGTAAATTATTAATCCACCTAGAGACACGATCCATGTGTAGAACACTTTGTATAAAATCTCTGTATTTACAATGAAATCTTACAATTCACTGTACATTCATAGATAACACACCAATGGGGCAATTTACTAAGAGCAGATTAAATTCCAATCGTGTCCCATCTTATATGCACATTGAACTTTTGTAAATAGGTTTAGCATGGGATGAGAATATTAAGCTAGGTACATACGCTGCCGATAAAGCCCCGGTACCGTCACATCCGACAGTGATGGGGATTTATCTGCAGTGTGTGAAGAGTCTTTCCCGAACGAGCATGTGACTGTCGAATGCTCCCGGTCATTCGGGACAGACAGAAA
Source organism: Hymenochirus boettgeri (assembly GCA_019447015.1). Classification (NCBI taxonomy): domain Eukaryota; kingdom Metazoa; phylum Chordata; class Amphibia; order Anura; family Pipidae; genus Hymenochirus; species Hymenochirus boettgeri. The sequence continues at coordinate 175,087 of JAACNH010000571.1, forward strand.
ATTTCCACTAGCTGCGGTAATCTCCCTATAGGGGAGTCGACCATGGTCATGGGAAACACGCAGTCACAAACTTTCTCCCTGTGCTGTGTATATGCTGTGAATAGGAAGAAAGCTCGGAACTGTGTGTACTGATCTTTAAAAATGACAGACAGGATCTTGCAGACTGACTGTCGGTAAGACACGCCCGGTTGTGCGATTCCCTATGGGACTGCAAGATCGGTCTCGCGAACTGTTGGCCGCGGGCACTATTGCCACAACCGACAGTCATTTGCTAGTCTAGCAGTGGGCATCTGTGCCAGATGACAACTTTTCTCTAGGATATAGATGTCAATCTTAGCCAAGACGATGAAGTCAAGGTCAATTACTGTCTCTAACTTCTCCGTTAAAAATGGTAGTGGGGCATGGCCTGGAAGCCATTAAAGACAAACACTCAGCACTACAGCTCTCAAAATTAAGTTTAAAGTGCAAATAAAGTCACCACACACAATTTCCCAATAGAAAGAGCTAAAAATATACGGTACAACAAGCTTTGTCTTACCGTGGCTGTTGGTTGATTTATAAAGTTAACCATTGGGTAATAGAGGTCAGCTCCCATAATCCACCCCCTTTTTTGTTGTTTTAATGGAAGTCTAAGTGTTCACAGCAGAATTTTCTGGGCCTTGTACTAGATAAATTACTGGGCCTCCCACCACAATAAACCCCCACCATGCTGTACCCCCACTATACCACTTTTGTATCACCCCATACTTTGAGAAGTAACACTTTTCCCAAACTTCCATTTTTTAAGAAGCCACACTCCCTATATTAACTATTAACTATTTTCCCCTACTCCTCCCAATATAGTTTGAAACCACACTCACAATATATTGGACTCTCATCCCAAACCAGACACTTTGCCCACCCTATAAAAGTACCATCTGGAAAAATCCATCTTCCCTCAAACCCCTAATACAGTAAGAATCCTCTCACCCCTTTCACAGTATATTGAGAAGACACTCAATACAGCAGTAACTAGCCCCCTATACATTATACTGCAGTTACTCTTCCCCCCACCTCTAAGTAAAAAATGTCTGTGCCCCCCTAATTATATGTAAATATCTGGTTAATAATACATCTAATATGCTGAATATATCCCTGTGACCAGTTTTTTGTTTTAAGAGTTGAATAAAATAATAAAATTAGATTAGGAGAGCTAACCAAGATGGTACACATCATACTCTACAATATCACACAATGTGTGGTGCACATTATATCTAGATAACTTACATGAAAACTAATGATTATATTAATTATGTATTTATAGTAATTAATAATTTATAAATTGATTCATATGACTGAGAATTTAAGATAAATTATACTGTTTTCTTTAAGTCCAGATAATGAGTTACCAAAACACCAAGTAGCGTTTAAGTTTACAATAAAAGAAATAAATCAAAGATACATTTTACCCAACATCACCCTGGGATATATATTGGCTGATTCAGCTAATTATTACAGAGAAACAATACTGGGCACCATTTTAATACTGTCAGGGGGAAAGGACCTTGTTCCCAATTATAATTGTGGGAGAAGAGGAATCCTGGCTGGTTTTATTGGGGATGTGACATCTGCCAGTTCCTTCATAATGTCTGTCCTTACAGGGTTTTACCATTACCCCCAGGTACTGTACTGTTATGTTATGTAATGTCTATCCTTACTGGATTTTACCACTACCCCCAGGTACTGTACTGTTATGTTATGTCTATCTTTACTGGATTGTACCACTACCCCCAGGTACTGTACTGTTATGTTATGTCTATCCTTACTGGATTGTACCACTACCCCCAGGTACTGTACTGTTATGTTATGTAATGTCTATCATTACTGGATTGTACCACTACCCCCAGGTACTGTAATGTTATGTAATGTAATGTCTATCCTTACTGGATTGTACCACTACCCCCAGGTACTGTACTGTTATGTAATGTCTATCCTTACTGGATTGTACCACTACCCCCAGGTACTGTACTGTACTGTTATGTTATGTAATGACTGTTCTTACTGGATTGTACCACTACCCCCAGGTACTGTACTGTTATGTTATGTAATGACTGTCCTTACTGGATTGTACTACTACCCCCAGGTACTGTACTGTTATGTAATGTAATGTCTATCCTTACTGGATTGTACCACTACCCCAGGTACTGTACTGTTATGTTATGTAATGTCTGCCCTTAATGGATTGTACTGCTTCCCCCAGGTACTGTACTGTTATGTAATGTAATGTCTATCCTTACTGGATTGTACCACTACCCCCAGGTACTGGACTGTTATGGTACTGTACTGTTATGTTATGTAATGTCTATCCTTACTGGATTGTACTACTACCCCCAGGTACTGTACTGTTATGTTATGTAACTTCTGTCCTTACTGGATTGTACCACTACCCCCAGGTACTGTACTGTTATGTTATGTAATGTCTATCCTTACTGGATTGTACCACTACCCCCAGGTACTGTACTGTTATGTTATATAATGTCTATCCTTACTGAATTGTACCACTACCCCCAGGTACTGTACTGTTATGTAATGTAATGTCTATCCTTACTGGATTGTACCACTACCCCCAGGTACTGTACTGTTATGTTATGTAATGTCTATCCTTACTGG